>JAXGGA010004387.1:0-89027 GCA_038373865.1 Uloborus plumipes
AGCAGAATACAGAAGCTTCGGTATTCGGCGCTTCGGCCAAATCCCTCTTCGCACCATCTCTAGTTGCTATTACACATTTATGGATTCGACTCATATGTAAATGGGTAAGTCAGATGAATACTATCGAGCCTCGTTAGTTCGAACACGCTAAAACGGATTATTGCTCAGACGAACTACATTTCCGATCCCCACCTTTCGGTTTGCAGTGTATTGCTCTTCAAATAAGATAAACTACGGTTAAAACGAACAATTTTTAAAGGCTCAATTGAGTTCGCTTCACCGAGTTTCAAGTGTATCTTTCAACTCAAAAGTCTTTGAGTCATTTTTTGCTTCTCCTCTGAACTGTCCTTCTCGGGAAACACATCTTCAACTGTAAAATTGTAGGTTTGAATTTCTGCAGTTCCAAAAATGCAAAAAAATATGGCTGAACTCATGACTATCACAATGCTTATAATGAAGAACTTGTTCCACTGCTGGACTGTTTGCTGGAGGAAAAATAAAAACAATTAGTTTTCTACAGAAATTTTTATCTTAGGTGAGGAAATATAACCGAAATAATTTTAGTTTTTTTTATTTATTTTTTTTTAAATCTCTTCAAAGAATTTTTGGGATTTCCAGAAAAAAAAAGCTGTTTTAAGTACAAAATGTTTTGCACGCATCTTCAAGTTTCTTTTTTACCACATTTTGACTGATTAAAAATTGAGTTGCACTAGTATTCATCAGGCCCTCAGTTAAACAGTAAAATCTCCTGTCAAATATTTCTTCAACCAATTATAAGGGTTCATTTGCAGTTCGGGTATATTTCTAAAAAAATGAGAGCTCTTTATTTATCTTTAAATTAAAAATCTTAAGTTTTATGCAAATGTATATATTTTTTTCTTCGAAAGTACGTTACGTAACGTCTGAAAACTGAATTGATGAAACAGTGCTGATTAACGTTGTATCGCTGATACCTTACTGTATATGGGTATGTTAGTAATAAAATAATTGAAAAAATGAGAAAAAAAAGTTGTAAAAACCATCGAAAAGTTCATAAACAACGAATAGTATTGCAAAAAGTTTTTTTGGTTAATATGCAATAAAAAAAAAATCTTACATTTCCGTTCGTTATAACGCCACACACTATAGGAAGTATGACCCCTGATAAGGATGCAACCGTTGTATTCAAAGCATTTAAGGAACCTGTAAAATATAATTACGAAATTATACAAATTATTTGAAACTGAGAATTTTAAGAATTCTTTGATTTTTAATACGTAATTGAGAAGAATGAACCGTCTTTGGGTTTGTTATAAGAAAATATTTGACTGAATCACTGCAACAATGTTCTAGAGTTTGTATTCTGCCATTAACCATTTATATACATATTTTTTTTCAAATGTTTAGCCTAACTTTAAAAATAAAGATTAATCTATATAAAAGTTTTAAAATTAACCGGTTGATATACAGTAGTATCTTGACAATGGCATTTACAAAGTTGCATCTCGGTGAAGTATGCCATATTAAAGCAATTCCCAACTCTAAATTAATACATTGTTAAAAAAAAACGAACTGTTTTAACAGCTATAATAACTAAAAGAAAAAATCCCAACAATCATGGGATTTATTTGAAAAATACCACACACACACAAGATGTTCGCTAAAGTCTGTTATCACTCCATTAATTTATGAACAAAAAAAATTATCGTCATAAAACTTGTGCCTCGGTGTACTAAAGTTGCCATGCGTTGCGTGAGAAAACCTCTTATGGCACCACCTGGTGTCAAATTTTAGAGTGAGCTATTATCTCAGGAATGATAAGAGTTAAAGCAAAGTCAATCACAAAATTGATTAGAATTCTGAAATTAAGAAAGCGAAGACATAGACCATGTTGCCAATGTTGATTTCTGCTCCAAATGAATTCTTACACAACCACCTATTAAAAGTCATTTCTATAAACAATAATTATTTTAACGAAGCTAAATTATTTTAAAATTTCTTCTTATTTATTTAAACATTTTGAAATATAATTGGTTTGACCTTTTTAAAATAAAGAAGAAAATCATTATGATATTTCTAATTATTACCAAACATTTGCACAATATTTTAAAAAGTAAACTAAAACAGACTTTTTTGAGTAACACTTCCAAATTGAATTCTGGAAGAAATCAAATGAATTTTGTGGAATATAACACAAAAGTTGTGTGACGATTCATTAAAAAAATCATAAATGTTTACAGAAAAATACAGTGTTACCTGACACCTAACTACTGTTTAACTTTAAAAAAAAGAACAAGAAGTTCTGTCAAGAACTAAACGAGCCTACTTTCCCGTACATAGACATCGGCATTGTAGCATCTGATCAATATTCTCTTGATTATCTGAAACTAAAAATTATGTCAAACATATCTTTATAGCTCTTAAAGCTGATTTCTGAAAGCAAAATATACCCCTCTCATGAGATAAAATAGACACGTAAAAGTAAATAAACGAGTCAATAAAGTTTTGTCGAACCTTTTAAAGAATGTAACAGTTATAGTTCTTCCGTAGAAAAATTCTACAAAGAAAGAAAAAAAACTCGTTCGTTAATAAAATCTCTTGAATTTCATTTTTAATCCGTTGCCAGTTGTTAAATATAAATAAGGAATAAAATGCTCTCGTGAATGAAAAATTTTTGTTAACAAAAAAAATCGTCTGATAAAAAAAAAAAAATAAATTAAACAAAACAAATAAATAAATAAACAAAAAATCGTCTGCCCAGTCAGTCATTTTTTCTGAGCCTGCATTTCCGCCATGTTTGCGGAGTCGGAGTCGGAATCAGAGTCCTCACAGAAGATTATTCAGAAAAGTACTTTACAATACATTATTTATCAAAACCATTTTCTTACAAAGTTAGTTTGAAGGAAATCCGCCTTGAAGTTCAGAATCAACATTCAATTTAAATTTCTCCGTAGGCGCTCATGCTAAAATTTTTTCTGAACGGTTCATCATTGAACGGAAAATGGTTCAAATTGAAAAGTGAAATATAGGAATCAGCCTCTCCGAGATCTTTCGAACAAAAAAAAGTTTCTTCAATTCGGACGGTTCACTTAAAAGTTATTAGGTGGGGAAAGGTTGTTTGAACGGTTCAATGTTGAACGAAAAAAATGTTCAAATTGAAAATTTAAATACGGTAATGAAGCATACTTGCCGAGATCTTTTGAACAAAAAAAAGTTTGTTTAAATCGGACTGTTCATTCAAAAGTTATTAGGTGTGAGAGCTTGTTTGAACGGTTCAATGTTGAACGAAAAATTGTTCAAATCGGAAATTAAAAAATGGGGATGAAGTATCCTTGCCGAGATCTTTCGAACAAAAAAAAGTTTGTTTAAAGCGGAAGGTTCACTCAAAAGTTATTAGGGGTGAGAGCTTGTTTGAACGGTTCAATGTTGAACGAAAAATTGTTCAAATCGGAAATGTAAATACGGGAATGAAGTATCCTTGATAAGATCTTTCGAACAAAAAAAAGTTTGTTCAAATCGGACTGTTCATTAAAAAGTTAGTATCGCGAGGCAGGTTGTTTGAACGGTTCAAAGTTGAACCAAAAATTGTTCAAATCGAAAAATCAAATATGGGAATGAGCTGTAATCGCCGAGATCTTTCCAACAAAAAAAATTTTGTTCAAATCGGAATGTTCATTCAAAAGTTATTAGGGGGGGGGGGTCAGACAGACCGACAGACCGACCGACCGACCGACAGACCGACACACAAATTCCCCATCTCAATACCCTACTTTCAAATTTTTAATTTTTCGATATTTATTTCATTTTTTTGTTTCTTTTTGACTTTTTTTACTTGGCGATATTTTTTGAACTTGGCGATATTTTTTGGACTTGGCGACATTTTTTAGATGCATTAAGCCAATTTTAATGCTTTTTTCGTCTCTTTTACTTTTAACGGGAAAGTAGGCTAAAAAAAGGAAAAAAAAAACAAGGTAAATTGAAGAGACATAATTAGTGAAAGAAACATACACTAAAGTTGAGTTATCTTACAAGTAAGAGGTAGGAGACAGCGTAATTGTATGTAGATCAATTACGTTAGTAAAGTTAATTGACAATATTTAAGTCAGCGAAACTGCCACTGATTTTTTGGAGTATAGTCTTACCCCTTTTTTACAGTATAACTAGTCCTCTTTTCTGACACCCAATAATTACAGAACTCATAATACAAGCGATAAGATTTGGTTAGTTACTGCTTAGAACTCACCGGCAAATTTTGGTGTCATATCTAAAGGAACAATCATGATACCGCTATTTGCAAGTCCCAAAATAGCTATTCCAACAATAGTGCTGATGATTGAAACTGTGTTGTCACAATTCGTAAAAATCATAGCGGCAAGGCACAGTGAGTATATCGTACATCCTGAAATAAGCATTTGTGACATGATAAAAATATGAAAGACATAATAAATTTAAATATTGAGTGCCGAAGCACATTAAACTTTAGTTACACTGCAAAAAATAACCTGTTGTTTTTACGGTATAATCCTGAAAACGGAGGTTTCAGTTTAAAACGGTAAAAGCACAGTAATAAACTGAAGGGCCAGAGGGAAAAAAGGATGAAAGTCACTTTTTCGTCAATTTTGAGATATTAGCGCTATCTAGGGGCTATGAAGGACTATTATCATCTGGTAGAACAACAAGGGGGGAAAAAGATGAGAAATGACCGAAATGTGCATGAAAACTCGAAAAACTACATAAGGAGCTACGAGAAATCAAACTTTGTTCTTCGTTTTTCTCGAAATCGCTTTTTGGTCACTTTCATCTTTTTTCCCCCTGGCCCTTCAACTGTAAAAGGGGGCTATTTTACAGTGTAGTACTGTAAAACTAGCAATTTTACACTTATTGCTGAAAAATTGGCAATTTTCCAGTTCATTACTATAAAATTAACTGTATTATACTGTAAAGAGAACAGTATAATACTGGCAACAGAGGTTCCAGTTTAAAACTGTAAAATGCACAGTAATTAACTGTGAAACTAGCAAGGTTACAAATGTGATCTGTAAACTAGCAACTTTACAGTTTATTACTGCAAAATTACTATAAAATTAGCTGTATTATACTGTAAAAACAACATCTACTTTTTACAGTGTATGGTTATCAGATTGTGGGAATACAACAAATGTTAGCTATGATTGTCAAGATGTGGGAGCACAATTGACCTTAGTTCCATTTATTTTTTTGAATATTATTTTATGAATTTAAAAGAGCTGACTTAAAACTTAAGAATTAGGTTCAAAAGTAACCGTTTTCAGTTAAATAAAAATCAAACGCAGTTTGTATTGTGTCATAGATTTGTTTTGAACACATAATGAAATAGTACCTGGCGACCGAGCTCCGCTCGGTTAAAAAGAAAGAGGTTTGTAAAATCGTCTGTTTTTCTAAAGTTCGAGGTCTTATTTAGAAAAACTTGAAAAGCATTTTTAAGCCCTCAGTTGCAATTACGCATTTAAAACAGATGTAATTTATTTAAAAAAACGCAACCTTATTTAGACGAGACATCATCATCACAACCTTATTTAAACGATGGGCATAGTGTGTGGGGGGGGGGGGTGCTTGGCCAAGGGTCTCCTCGGCCCTTGGTCTGGTTCAAAAAGAACAAAGCGCTCTTCAGGGCCCCGTCCCAGTCAAATCACGAATTGTGGCATGTACGGGGGGGACCCTGGAGTGTGAAGTGAAGTGAAAGTCAAAACCAACTGAAACAAAATGCGAACTGGAGAATAGGGACTCTGCATCCATTCTCATCAAGCCCTCCCGCGACTTCGGTGCCAAATGAAATGAAAATCACACCACAATAACTTTATTTTGATCGGTCTCTTTAACATTTCAAAAACAATAACAATTCTTACGTGTTGCCGAAATTCGTTTGCCAAATACCATAAAACTTTAAATTTACGCTGATGTGATTAAATATGAAATCCATTTTTATAATAAAACGTGGGTGCTATGAAACAGTAACAATAATAGTAGTCATAAAGAAAATGGTGAAAAAAAGCTTCTCAAACTTTTGAAATGAAGGCACAAAAAAAAAAAAAAAAAAAAAGGTTTTTTTGTGAAAACTCGCGATTTTATAGAAAAAACGCCGATGTAAATGAACTCTAAAACCAAACCGTTGTCTAAATACAAAATTTTATCCAAATCTTTAGAGCTGTTTTAGAGATCCGAAATATATATATACAAGAATTGCTCGTTTAAAGATATTAGATAGATTAAAAAGGGCAACTGTAACGGAAATTTACAAGCAATATAATAGACTAGTAATATACTCACGAACCCCAAGGACCCCTATCCCAAGATTTAACTGTAAATTTGCATCAGCCTAAACATGTGTTTCAAATCAGCCATTTTGCTTTCAAAAAGAATCATCCCTTTGCTTCTTTCTCATTAAAGAAACAGAAGGATAATTCCTATCATAGAGTTTATTGGAACATGTATTTTACATAACGCATTAAGTAAATACTATATATATATATGGGGGTGATTCAGAAATGTATGGAAAAAAATAAACTTTGTATTTTTGTGCGTCTTTCCCTCTTATTTTGTGCCACTATATACACTGATTATTGGTGCAAAATTTTGACAAAATATATTAATATTTAGAGGTCGCGCAAACGCCTTGAAATTTCGTGATATTGATAAAAACGTGAACGTAAATGATATTTATGGAAAAAAGTAGCCTTTGTATTTTTGTTCGTCTTACCGTCTTATTTAGGCCTTTATATACACTGAATTACTTGCCCAAAATTTTAGTAAACTATGTTTACCTTTAGGAATACTTCAAATTTTGTGATAGTGGCACAAATGCGAACGTAAATAATAATAATAAAGTTACTTTATTGCTGTTTTTTTCTCTGAAGAAAAAAACGTGCAATCACAAAATGAATTATATATCTGATAAACCAATGAAATGCAGAAAAGTATGAAAACTAATCAAATACGGAAAAAATATAACAATCAAATTTAAATACATTAAATATATAGTAGTTCGGTCATTAATTCTTGCAATACTTTTTAAGGTTACATTTTTGCAACTTTAAAACCTTTTCTGTGTTCCTGTACCACTTGAAGAAGACACTGTCTTTGTTTTTCGTCATTAGTGATAGTCTTAACAAATGCTTCAATAAGAGCTATCTTGAAGATTCCAATGCTCAGGATCAAACAGCTGATATATTTTGAGTTTCTTCTTTACATGAATAAGGACGCTGAAAATGTACCAAATCATTTCTCAGTGCTTGCACAAAAAGGGTTGCTGGGAACCCAGCTCTTAGATATTATTTCCCATTAACTATAAGAATGTGAAATAAATCATTCATATGTTACGAATACCTTTTCTTTGTCCGGCTGCAAGTTTGAACTGGTTGTGAAATAAACTTGAAGCCATAAAGAATCTTTGACACAGATATAACACGATGAACCGCTCCTGGGACACGAAAACATACACCAAGAGAAGGTGCTCCGCTGAAGAAAATCACACCATGCTCTAGTATCTTCCTTAGACACTTCTTTTGCGGGTCATCAGAAGTTGACTTTGCTCAACTTCCATTATTAGTTGCACGTTGCTCTGAATTGGCTACCAACTCCTCAACCTCATCGTTTCTTACTCTAAGTTTAAAATTAGAATGTTTTATCCTTGAATATGATTGCTGAAACCGCTTAAAAAGCAGTGTTGTAGATACAATGGCAGTGGATGGTTCCACACAATTGCGTGAACACCGCATTTGACATTGCACGCAATCAAATACCCCAATTCTGCCTATTTCTTAGTTTATCGGCTAAAATATCGAAAGACCAAGACTAGAATAGACTTCGGTTGTAATACCACAATGTCTAAAATATAATGACGGAAAGCACAATATGAAAGTTGCATCCCTAGTTATTTTCCCCAAGTTCAAACTTCTCCAACTTTAGTACCGGCACTGCATGTCGTATCGAAACACATTCCACGTACGAGCTCAGTAAGTTCCCATTTATCTAACTGGTTATCGCACAGCAGCATTTGCCGTAGCAATTCCAGTGACTGACTAACTTACTAGAACCCAGAAGTAAATCATCAATGCTTGTGGTCCTGATACTAATACTGGTATGAAACCCACCGATCCTCCTTCATTTTCCCAATATATTTTGTATAAGTGTTTCGTTCCAGTGAACAATCAAAGGAAGTCATCGATTTAAACAACTTTTGTAAGTTAACGGCCGATTCAGAGCGAATAGTTTGCCTTTACCGTTTTATGGACGTTGTCAAATCCTCCTCATTTTGACCCATACTTTATACTGTAGCAGCTACTATCAAAGTGGCTTTCTGTCACTTATATTGGGCTGCCTAGAGTGGATGCTAGGTGTGTTAGCTGAATAAACTCATACATCTCAAACAACCGAAAAGAAAACAGAAACCACAGCCCGAGCTTGCAGCTGCATTTTCTACCCAAACTGAGGTGGTGCAGCTTCGGAGCGGGGGGGGGGGGGGTTGTTACAACTCACTTTGAGCTATTATTTTTTTGATTAATTACTTAGTAGAGTAAACTAACATTTTCAGTTATTCCATTTTATATGAAGAACAATATTATTTCGGGTAATGAAGTTATGTACTCTAACTCTCGAAATTGCTAATTTTCAATAGAATTCGATCACGCTGCGCGACCTCTAAATATTATTCAATTGAGCTAAAATTTTACATACATCACATTCATGAATAGTGTAAAAAAACTGCGAGGTAAGACCAAAGAAATTCAAAAAAAATTGTTTTGAATCACCCTAATATATATATATATATATATATATATACAGGGTGTTCCAAGTTAACCTTCATGACCTCTATTTCCTCAACCGTTCGTCCTAGATGTATACTTCTATTTGCAAAATTGCTCGAAATGAGGAGGAGAGTTAAGATATGGAAAGTTTGAAGCGAAAAAAAAATAATTGGTTAAGAAATAAAAAAAATAACTTTTTAAGGGGGCTCCGGGCCCCCAAACTTATATTTAGGGAAATAATCTCCATTGAAAAATAATACTAACACAAAAATAAATGACATTTGTGCGATCAAAATCCATGGAGAAATGAAACATGAAACTTTATGACTTATACCACTTTACACTAGCGTTATTTTAAGTGATTTTGGGGGCCATATACGCGCGAAATTCGCACCATTCAGAGTTCTGGAAAAAAAATATTCTTTATTTTCCTGAAATATATTAACTGAAAAAGTTATTTAACGTAGGAATTAAAATGCGAAAAAAAATTGAATAAGAAAGAATGAAAATGTCTTGCTGAATTCACGAATATAAATTTACCGGCTGTATAGTGAGTGCTTGAAATAACGTAATCCTTTCACTGCAGAGTAAAATCAGCTTAACTAGATGCATTTCGTTAAGGCTGGAAGTTATGATGTACACTACGGATGTAGAAATGGTGTTGCTTTACGGACAATGTAATCGCAATGTATATTAATTCTTAGATTCTACATATTTCGTGTGTTTAATATCTTTGTATAAAATTGTACAATAATTTACCTTGTCTTGTTATGTTTTGTAGTCTTGTATCATCTGCATTTATTTTTGAATACAATGAGAAGCGAATGTTTTCTGACATGGACGAAACAAGTTTCATTATCGTCCCTAATCTAAAAGCTCGTTATTCCTCTGGCAGGGCGAAAATTTTCTTTTGTCAATTTGTTTACGGGCCCTGCGCATTTAAAACTCGAATATCTCTGCAAATTTTGATCGCACAAATGTCATTTTTTTGAGTTAGTATTCTTTTTCAATGGAAATTCTTTCCCTAAATATAAGTTTGGGGACCCGGAGTCCCTATAAAAAGTTAGATTTCGTATTTTTTGACTGAATTTTTTTTTCGCTTTAAACTTTTAATATTTTGACTCTCTACCTCATTTTGAGCAAATTTGCAATTGGAAGTATGCATCTAGGACGAACGGTTGAGGAATTAGAGGTCATGACAGTTGACTTGGAACACCCTGTATATATATATATATATATATATATATATATATATATATATATATATATATATACATTTTATAATGAAATACTGTCGGCCCCGCTTAAACGAATGCTGTCGGTTCCAAGAAATATTATTCGATTAAGCGGGGATCTTTAACATTATGTCTATGGCATCGGTTCCAAGATATTTTATTCGTATAAGCGGGGTATTCGTTTATCTGCTACTCGATTAAACGGGGACGACAGTACGCGACTATGACGTATATCATAGAACTTATGTTTCAATCACCCCCCCCCCTACACACCTTTCAAAATGGCTTCATTTTTGTATTATGATAAAGTTGCCATATTTTGTCCCCGTTTTCTCTCTTCTGACATAAGGTCTTACCGAGGTAGTGTAAAAAAAAAAAAAAAAAAAAAAAAAAAAAAAAAACAGCATTCGTGGTGTTTGTTCAAAGATAAAAATTCAATCTTATTACTGTTAATAAAATATTTTGTATTTAAAATGCACAACTTTTGCGATGTTTTGCTTCAGTGATTACACTTAATCTGTATTTATTATTATCATCATCTAGTTTTGGAACCATTATTACCTTTTTGACAAGGTGTATTGAAGGAGGGATGAAAATAGTTTTACTATTTTCAATTCCGATAAAAGTGCGTTAAAAACATAAATTAATGAATAAATAAGCGGGAAACAAACTGTATTTCATATATTTAAGCTTATATTCCGTGTGTAGGCGTAGTTGATATTGTTAAACATACATAATGTATCTTTCGATTAATTGACCGGAATATAAGATACCCAGATGTCAAAAAGGGGGGGGGGGAGACGAAGTATTGGGACAGGTCTTTGATCTTTTTCGTTTGCACGATAAAATTATACTTTCATCTTTGGTATAATTTCCATCAAGCAAAAAATCTTTAAAAAAATGATTTTTTAAAAAACATGAGTACACCATTTGGTTTCGATTTGCGCAATGCCATTGTTTTGTACATTGTATATGACATCAGTTCTCTCCCCTTTCTCGCTTTTTCTTTATTCGTAGACTAAACTTTGTTCGCAAATATGACACATTATATTTTCTTAATTTGCAAACTATTTTATTTCCTTTCAGTGATTTACTAACATGGACTAAAGAATAACCTTATGCAACATGAATTTTCAACTCACCCAAAAGATGCCATAGTTTCCTAACTTTGCTTATGCTGAAGTAGTTTTTCGCAATCAAAAACGAAGACAATACACTTGATGACACATTACAGAATATCGAAAGAACGTATGGCGCTGAAATTATTATTCCGTTCTGTAAAATATGAAAATCTTGGTTGAAATCTACAATAGAATCCTAAAATGCACTTTGAACACATTAGTATTATATAAAGAAAAGTTTTAAACGTTCAGTTTTGAAAAACATCTGAGAAGCAGACTAATTTGGCAAGTTGATTTCTAATTGACGGAGTAGGTTTTTTTGAACATAATTTAGTGACAATTAAAACTTGACTCGTTAGGAAGCCGATATGAAAGGAACTAACAAAATGTTTTAAAAATAGATCAATGAGCATTTTACTAAATCTAACAGGCAAGGAACAGCAAAAGAACTTGGAGCCCGTTAGATTTCAACTCTTTTATCGCTGCTCAAACGTTGATTCTACCGAACTTGGCTTTTTTTTTACATTTCGCTGCTTAAAATGAACAGTGGCATATTTGCAAAACACTACTTTTCAGGAGAGCGTTTCAAAGTTTTTGCAGTAAAACGGTATTTTGAAGCAAAATGGTATTATGGGTACTCATGCCGAATCAACCCCCCCCCCCTTACAGAGACATAGATGTTCCTCCGCCAAGCACTTCTTCAGAACTAACGCAATGGCGGCTGTGTCGCTGTTTACTAGGAAAATACCAACTATGCACAACGACACTAGCAATTGCTGCGTGATATTTTGAAACTAGAGATATGCCGATATTACCACAAGAAAGAGTAAAAAAAATGAATCTTTTGATATAATAAAAAAAAATATTTTTGCAGATATGCCACTGTTCATTTCAAGCAGCGATTTATGTTTTTGTTGGGATGATATTGTACTCCATATGCTTTAATATTCCTAGTGTTACACTACAGTTTTAGCGTAATGATTCAGTTTTAAACATACTGGTAGTCCCAGAAAAGCAAACAGTTCTAATTTTTAATTGTAAATGAGCACAATGAGGCATTTTTTGGAACATGAAAAACATCTTCTACATTTAGGTTGATAGTTGTAATAAAACCAACTGACAGACTGAACTAAATCACTGAGTAATTTAACTAGAAATTAGTTACTGTTTACATTATATCGTAATATCGTGTGTGTTACAGATATCTAAATATTTTTAATTTATAAATTTTACAGGTTAATTTGTTCGAGTCAAGCACAGATATATTTTTCCTCACTTATCATTCGCTATTTACATTTTAAAAAATAATACCGTTAGTTTTGGAAACGTTTTTTTCAAAAAGAACTAAAATGAGAGTAAGCTTTTTTCTTGAAGCAACAAATGAAATCGAAATTTAATATGGGCGATTCTCTGTAAACTGGTAATTTGCTGTCCGGCCCGAGTATTTTAAAAATAATAAAGTGTGATAAAGTAATTATCGCGCTTAATACAAGTAAAGCATTAATACTCTGTGGCCCAATTGTATTTGGAGCGATAACAATTTAATTTTTTTTTCTAGAAATTATCTAAGGGCTAAAAACAGTCCCCTGGCTGTCCCAATCGTATTGTCTAATACTTCAAGGTAATATTCCAAAAATCCTATCAACACTACATAAATTTGGCAATTAACATCTAAAAATAGAATAATGCAGCTATATTTTTTTCATGATGTACGGTCTAATTACGTATTTCTAATACTTAAAATTGTCATGTAAATTCTGTCCGGAGATTTTTCAAACAGTCCCCTGAGACAAATTCAAAGCTCCAATAGAAAAAATCTGTTATTTTTGCAAATGTTTTTTTACATGAAGTTTAAAGCAATCAGTGTGAATTTGCTGAAATTGCTGAGAACGGTGTTGAAACGATACTTTGTTTAGTTTGAGAACCACATTTGTGATGAAAGTATGCATCAGGATCGTTGCGAAAACAGTCCTCTGGGAAGTGATTTTATTAATGTTAATTAGTTTAATTATGAAACATATTAGTTATTATGTCTACGATTTGTGCCTGAATTTATAGGTAGTCTCGTAACTAATTATGTTCCAATAGTTTTGTAGATATTAAGCAACAAAGAGCAAAAACAGTCACCTGGCACAGTCCCCTGCCTATTTATACCAGGCGGGGGACTTACCCCCTATCACAATTTATCAGAAAAACACAAGCTTCAATTGACCCTCTTTCAAACTAAAGTAATAGATTCGTTTTCTGAGCAACAGTATTATAATTACACGAACATGTCAAAAAAACATGCCCGGACAGATTTCGTGTGAAAAATGACGAGTTTACAGAGAATCGCTCATATGCATATCTTCACTCAAAAGTGGATGTGCAAGGAATGGGAATTGTCTTCATATTTTGCTTGATAAAAAATAAATAAAAACTCAACTTCAATTTACTTTTTGTTAATTCTCAGGATGCTTTTTTATACTAGACTACGTTTAATAATTTTCATCAATATCTATAAAATTGATTTAATTTTGTCGACACATTAATAAATTTACAAAAAATTAAAATTGTATTGGGTCATTTAAAAAGTCTCCGCTCTTTTTTCGTAAGTTTTTGAGTAAGAATTTTTTTATTTGAAAATTAATTTTAATCTAAGTGCATATGAGCTAATATTTAGAAAAGTGCCAATTTGAGTCCCAAGTGAATTTTCACTAGTATTTCAATTACTAGTTAAAAAAATAATTTTCCCCAGAAAGAAGATAAGTTTTGCTTTCATTTCATCTAATAACATCAGAAAAAAATCTTTTTTTCTTCAGAAAATATTGTTTTTATACATCAAAAATCAGATCGGTAACGTGTCCCAAGTAACAAAGCTTAGCATTCAAACAGGTCATGAGCACTATCTAACTTCCCAAAAAAACGCACTTGCACAAGAAACGATACTATTTTTACCCCTTTGTTAATATTTTACTTCATTTTTGTTTTAATCGATTCCTGATTTTCTAGCCGATGCGAAATAAGCGTGTCCCAAGTTCCGCCGTCAGAGTGGTAACAATAACTTCCGATCTATGTTTAGGCTCCCAAAATCATTTCCTGCGCCTATACCACGTGATACTGAGTACCTGGTGGGATGTTTTATCGAATCGTAATTAAAAATTTGCATTTCTGCATCTAAAACTGTAGGTAAGATTTTTTAAAGTGATTTTTTTAAATGTGTGTCATTTGAGTCATCAGATCGGTAACACGCTTTATAATGCGCAGTTTTTATTATTTTAAAAATTATTTTATATGTAAGTATAGTTCTTTATTAAATGAAAAAATCACGTGTTTGATTTTAGTTTAGTGCGATCGACTCGGAAATAAAAAAAAAAACTTTGTCAGTTTGTCAGATCGGTAACAGTCAGAGCGGTAACATTGAAAAACAGCGAATATGTTACAGAACTAACTCACACGTTTCAGAATTATAAAAAGCAAAATCATAGGTTTTAGCCATATATATTGAATTTTTTGTTCTTAAAAAATGAAAAGCAATGAGTTTTAGTACAATTGCTTCCTTTGTGGTTTGTATGACCTAACAATAGAAGTTAGTAAAATAATAAAAATTGACACTGCAGAAATTAAGTTAATTAATTATTATTATTTTATTTATTTATTTATTTATTTTTTGGTGCTTCAATTTCTCATAACTTCGCTAAATAACTAGATAACAGCTAGCATGCTAAATTTTAATTTCTGATCAAAAAATTAAATTTCCTGCAACTAATTAAAGAAAAGCAAGCAGCAGAGTTGTGTGTTGTTTCAAAACAAAACAAATGTTTTATTAGCTTGGATTTGGTAATCTCATAATTTATTTTATCTAAAAACCTTATCGCTCATTTTTATTTCCAAGAAATGCTTTTTTATAATGAAATTTGATTTTTTTGCCTAATATATATATTTTAATATAATTATCTTAATTCTCTGTTAAAAATGCAAGGAAATGATATCATATTTAGAGATTTTAACGAAGACTGAAAGCATAAACTCAAATATGTAGCTCATATTAACATCAGGTCTGTAACATACATCAGATCTGTAACGGCTTAAAAGTGAGTAATCTAAGGAGGGGGTGAATAACTTCCTTGACCTCCCCCTTTTATTTTCTTGCATTTAGACCCAATTTAGACTTAAAATCCAAAATTAGTTTTTTTCTGGAAAAAAAATTTTTTTTTAAGAAAACTCCAACTTCAAATTGGCACTTTTCTAAATATTGGCTCCAATGCTCATTATTATTTATGACCTTTGGCTATTCCCTCGGTACAAGCATAATTTCATTGGTGTAAAACTTCTGAGGTTTATCGGCGAAAAACTTAGACAAGTGATATTCAGCGACTGCTCACTTAGCCAATTTTTTGCCATCAAAAGAATTTTTCAAAGACTGAAACTAATGATAATAGAAATTAGCAAGGTCCGGCCTATACGTTAGATGCACCATAAGTTCATAACCAAGTTTTTTCGATTTATTCTAAGTCATCAAAGATGAGTGTGGCTTAGCATTATCATGGTGGAACACAACTCCTTTTCTGTTGGCCAATTCTGGTCGCATTTTCTTGATTGCTTCATTGAAACAGTTGAGTTATGCACAATAGAGGACAGAATTCACTGTTGCGCCAGGCAGTGTCAGTTCCTTATGAGCAATGCCCTTCCATTTCTACGAAACACCTTTTTTCCGTCAATCCTGGATTTGAATTCGTTTGTGGTGGGTCACAGCCCTTTACCGAGATCGCATGCATTTCATTGTCTCGTATCTAATCCATTTTTTATCTCCTGTAATAATTTGCTTCAAAAAGAATCGATTTCGGATCTCCTTAGAAGCGTTTTACTGATGGTAGCTCAATCGATCAATTTTTTTTTTCGGTAATTCTTGTGTCACCCAAACATGGAGCTCCTTTGATCAACCTGTTCTCTTCAGAGGATCCCAAACTGTTATGTGGTTGATGTTAAGTGTCTCCTCCATCTTTTAAGCGTTGGTCCCGCTAAACCAGTTGAAAAACTTCATTGACTTTTTCAGTGAATAGCCGACCAGAGAGAGGTGCATCTTTGACATCGAAATTTCCAGAACGGAATAGAGTATACCTCTTTTAACTACGGCGTTCACTCATTGCATCCTTACATAACATTTTTAAAAAACATCGGCCGTTCTTGTGGCATTCTTATCTTTTTTGCAGTGAAAAAGCATTACCTATCGTATTTTTCAGATATTTCAGTCATTTTTAAAGCGCTATAACTTTTTACTCGATTGGCGAAATACTTGAACGTGGTGTCAAAAAGGTAGCCTGAAATGCTACCTTTCAAACGAATACTCATATAACGCAATTGGATTAATGTTGCTAGAAATATATATGTCAAACCATCTGGTTAGAAAAAAGCGCGAGGACTTTTTAAATGACCTAATATACCTACAACTTTATTAAGTAAATTATCTCTTCTAAATAATCACAGTTTTGTAAATGTTAAAGATTGGCATTTATATATCTAAGTGTCAACACTAGAAATGTTTAAGAAATTCGCGTTGCACTAGCTTTATTTTGAAGCAACTAAAGTGTTCATGTAATTATTAGCTAAATGTAATGTAATTTAATTTCTTTATTTCACTAGATTTTTCAAGTTAAATATAATATACTGTTAATTATTTAATAGTTTTTGATTCTAAAGGCTCAATACACACAATCAGTTTATTTAAATATAATTTTCTTCTTGTTTAAGTATAGCCAAAATTTTATAAATTGGGACACTATTTTATGAAATTACTGTTGTAAAATGAAAATTTACAACATAAATCATTTTAGGCTGAAGCGACTGAAGCACACCTCATGCTTTGGCCAGACCGAAGCTTCGGTCGAGCCGAAGTTTCGGCCCATCTCTATTTGCAATGTAACCTTTCTATTAACAGTAAAACATATCCAATATGATAATTGCATCAAATTAAATACTAGTTTGTCAAATTCGAATTTCAAGTTTTAAACATGCGGCACAGGTAATTACCGAAAAAATGCGCTTTGTAACTTATCAATTTAACATAGGAAAGTCAAGAATATAAAAAAACTTTAGTGTTTTTGACATGTAAACATTTTATCTGGTATTGAAGTTGTCAAGATTACGAATTTCGGCGTTTTGACAAAATTTTAGGTTGATTCCCACTAGGTTTTAAAAGTGGAAAAAAACTTCATGCACTACCGTGTATTTCTGCATTCCGAAGATGCGAGCCGTAACAAGCACGAAGTATAATAAGGATACAATTATAATACGATGCGTAAAAAAGGATACAATTGTTTTGTGTAAAAAGAGCCTAATTATAATATGTAGGTTTGAGAATCGTTTTCTCACATTCATATTTCACAAAAAAAGAACGTATTTCTTTCAGAGGTGAAACTATAAAATTTCGTTTCAGTTTTTAAATTTCATAAACAAAAAATTACCTGAGTCATTGGATAGTGCAGAATGGTAGCACAAAATGTTGCATGGATCGTCATAAAATGAACGGCAGCCCAAATTTTACCAAATGTGCCAAGGAACAGGGCATATGTCGGCATAGAACATAATATTTCTCGCCATGGAACTTGTGGTCTCTGTCAGGGAAAGAGAGATAGTCAAAGATCCGACTTAGGTTGACCTGCCCTCATCAAGTTTTCTCATAAGTTATGCATAAAAATGTAGACAAAAACATTACTAACACGATAGCATATGGCTATCTAAACCAGCGGTGGTACTCTGCGGCACGCGTGCCACAGGGTGGCACGGCAGGGTATTAAGAGTTGCACGGGAGGACTTATTGAAAAATTAAAAAAATCGAAAACATAATGTCGCTTTCGGGATTTAGTTTAGTCCTCTACTTACTCTTTAAGAACACTTTTGTAATCCTACTTTTTTCTTTTGCATTTAATAATGAACATTATGATTAATATGCTGTCGGTCAAAAATATGATGAAAGATAAGTTGCCTCTCAGTTTGCTGTGCAGGAAATTAAAAAAAAAAAAAAAAAGGAAGATTAGTTTTGCACAGATGCCTTGAACGCCGGTGCGTATCCAAAGTGGGAACTATGACCCCTCCCTAAAACAACTAAATATAGCTAAAACTGCAATTTATAATTTATATTTGGAAAATATTGCCAAACACCCTACATTTTCTGACAAGAATTGCACTTTGGCACCTCCCTTTCCGAAGAGGACCCCCTCTTAAGAGGGCCAAAATTTTCAAGAAAGGGTCTAGAGGTAATGCAGGAAATTATAGACCTGTCAGTCTTACTTCAGTGGTTTGCAAAAATTTTGAAACGTTATTTAAAATTAAGATTATGAATTTCTTAGATTTAATGGTCTGTTGACTAGTTTGCAGTATGGTTTCAGGAAAGGTAAATCGTGTGCTACTAATTTATTACATTTTTATGACAAGGTCACCATGGCTTCAGACAACAAAAAGTCTGTAGATGTTGTTTACATTGGTTTTCAAAAAGCTTTCGGTAAGCTACCGCATGTTGCACTACTCAGTAAATTAGTTGATATAGGAATTGGAGGTAAAATTTTAGTTTGGGTTAGGAATTGACTGACAGGAAGGAAACAAAGGGTAGTTGTAAAGGGGTAACAATTCTAAATGGCTTGAGGTTTTAAGTGGGGTTCCCCAAGGATCAGTTTTAGGTCCACTTTTGTTTATTATTTTTATGAATGATAAATGTTTCTGGAAACATGAATTGTTTTGCTGATGACGTCAAAGTTATGAGGGTTGTAGAAAATGATGAACAAGTAAATCAGCTGCAAGAGGATTTGGATCATATTACTAAGTGGGCAGACAAGTGGGGCATGGCAGTAAATGTTGGGAAATGTCAAGTGCTGCATTTAGGTCATGGAAATAAGCATACAAGCTATTATTTACAGGGTTCAGTCATTAGTAAGGCAGATAATGTTATGGATCTAGGTGTCTTAATAAATCAAGACTTCAAGTTTAGTCAACAGTGCAGCATAGCTAGTAACAAAGTCAATAGGATGCTTGGGTTTATAAATAGATCTATTTCAAACAAATCTAAGAAGGTTCTTCTGTCTTTATATAGAAGTTTGGTAAGACATCATTTAGAGTATGCTGTTCAGTTTTGGTCTCCTTATCTTAAGAAAGATATTATTTTATTGGAAAGGGTACAAAGGAGGGCTACAAGGTTAGTGAATGGATTTTCTAATTTAGACTATGATTTCAGACTTAGAATGCTTAACATGTATAGTCTTGAGCAAAGAGAACCAGAGTGGAGATGATTCAGTTGTATAAATTTATCAAAATGAAAGATGTTATTGGGTTAAATTTTTGCACGGAAAGCAGGACAAGGGGTCATTGTTATAAGCTGTTTAAATCTCAGGCTAACCTGGAAATTCGGAAAAATTACTATTTTAGCAGAGTAGTGGGAACTTGGAATAGTTTACCGGAAGAGGCGGTAAGGAGCAAGGGAGTAGATAGTTTTAAGAGGGCCATTGATCTTCATTGGGGTCTATAATTTGACTAGGACCAGCCCAGTAGGGCCCAGAGCCTGTTGCTGGTCGTCACATTTGTGTTTGTATTTAAACCAGAAGCTGGATCTGCCCTTGCTTGAATAGTTGGCAGTAGGCATGCACCGATTGATCGGCAGTACCGATTAATCGGCCATAATCGGCCTCTTTGCCGATTATTTATAATCGGTAAAATTGGGCCGATTAATCGGATGAAAAAATATTTTTAAATATTATTCTTTAAAGAGTACTTTCACTAAGAAACTATGATGAACGATTTTATTGGCAGTAATAATAATCCTCACAGTTGATATAAAGTTTATTAAATTCTCCTACTTTGAATAACACACATAGACAATAATGCAACATTTTTCATGCGGCGATATTTTTCTCCTTAGCACAGTGCTTTTAGATAACCTCTAATTTTCACAAAGAATAAAAGTCTTGAATTAAATTGCCACTGATTATTAAAATTTGAAATTAAAAGTACCTCTTCCCACGAACCCGCCTTTTTTTGAATTGTTATGTCCAATTAATATAATTAACAATGTGTTAACGTAATATTATTGACAATAATATGGAAATTAGTTCTAAGAAATTTGATAAAATATTGAAGTTATTTTGAGAAAATAAGAAAAAAGGAAAAAAATCTTCTCTCAGAAAAAATTAATTACTATTTCTAAACTCGGAATTGTACAAGAGAGCAAAAACCATGATTGTGAAATTTTTGTATTTTAAACAATCATTTTTATTATTAATCGGCCGATTGTCAACAACCGATTAATCGGTAATCGGTAATCGGTCAATTTGCTTATCGGTGCATCCCTAGTTGGCAGCATACATGCGTTCCTTTACAATTAGCTAAGAAGAAAAAACTTATTTTATCAAATACATATTATCCATCACGATGCTATTTCTGCAAAGGACCTCTGTTACTGACCCTGTAGTGTACTTTTTACTAACTAATGTTCGCATTTTGTTAGAGCTCTAAATCGACGAGCTATTCAAATACTTAATTTCTCCACTATTTAGATTTACAAAGAAACATTTTAATTTGTAATTCATCGCTTTATCAGAACATAAATAATGCTCCCCCCCCAGTTAAAATTTTTTTTCACCATGTTGAAAACACTAAAAGTGGCGCGCAGAGCTTTTTTTTTCAGAAAGTGGCACGCTACCCAAAAAGGTTGGTCATCTCTGTTCTAACTGATGATAGAGAATCATCAACAAGCAGTTTGTTATCAACGGGTAAAAGTGTAGCAACAGTAAGTACAAAAAAAATCCTGTCAAATCTTTATTTTGCAGTAAATTTTTCTTTTTCATGTTTTACTGCAGTTTACTAGTGTAAAACATTTGAAAATTAATTCAGAATGGGTAACTTATTTGTAGTTAAAATAGCCCAAAAGAAAAACGCTTTTTTTTTTAGCAGTGGAAATTTTAGCAGTGACCATTTTTGATTTTCCTCATTTTTTATATGTCAAAGTAGGTCATGAGAAGTAAACATTCTGAAGTTTGTAGCCCCCAAAAAATTTTGTTCGCTCGGTAAAAATTCCCAAAGTTTGATGTTTTGCAGCGCTTTTTTGGTAAAACGGCTGAAAGACGCATTTCAGTGCGCTGTAGTTTTTTACAGAAACGCCACCCCAAGGTTATGTTTACATTTATTGATTGTACAGTGTCTGGTTATGAGGACCCCATAGTTATTTGGGTTGGGGTGTGTTGCTTTCTTTAGTTAAGGGGCCGCAAAGTATGGTTTTTAGTCCATTTTCGCTCGACTTTGAACTGCGTTATTTCCCCCTAAAAGCAACCCCCGAAATTTTTTTAACATATACTGAAAATTTATACTATGAAGAGAATATGTGGTACGAAAATTGTTTAATATCTCATTGCTTTGAAGAGAAAAAGACTTAGATATTTATCAAATTTCAAAATTTGTTTTTTGATCGCATTTAACTCAAAACAGCAACCCTAGAAAAAAAAACTTTTATGAATTATGGAACCTACAGATGTGTAGAATAACGTAAAAAAGAAAGTTGCGTGGGGTCTCGTCTAGTTTTCAAGAAAATAATTTTTTTTTGTAGCTCATTTTAATGCTTTTTCTCATAGTAAAATGTGTCCATCAAGTAGGTCAGATCTGCTGAAACTTTAAGTATATAGTAATGATGTATTTAAATTTGTATAGGAAAGAGAAAAAGACTAAAAACACTTAATTTTGTCTAAATTTTTATAATTTTTAGTTTTTTAATTGCAATTAACTCAAAAAACGTGAAATTCCTGAGAGAACTATTGAATGCACATATTACTAGCTTTGAAATATTGGAAAAGTAAATTCGGTGAGGTATCTTCAGATGTATTCTAGTGGGAGGTCACAGTGACCTCCCGAAAAATTTCATGATCGAAAATTTTGCTGACGATTCGGCAAATTTGGAAACAGTATTGCAACATTGAGATTTTTTAATGATACATTTTTCTCACGTGTGCTTGATCGTATTTTGTAAAAATTTAAGTTCCAGTGCCCATGAGTATCTTATACTTCTCAAGAAGATGTTCTTAATTTGCCAAAGGAATTTCCTAATTTTTCCGAATGATAAAATACGATCAAGCCCACACGTAAAAAATAAATAAATAGAAAATTTCAATGTTGCAGTATTGTTTCCAAAGTTGCTGAATCTTCAGAAATTTTCGAATATGAAATTTTTCTGGAGGTCACAGTGACCTCCTTTGACTTCCCATTGAGGAGCCTCTAAAAATACCTCACAGTATTTACTTTTTCGAATATTTCCAGTCATTGCCAGCTAGTAATATGTAAATTCAATAATTCCTTCAGTAACGATTTATCGTTTTTTGATGTAATTGCAATAAGAAGCTAAAAGTTCTAAAAATTCAGACACAATTAAATACTGTGATTCTTTTTCACTATTATAGGGTGGCCCTTATAGCTATATGGCATTTTTTGGAAGTTAAAATTTCCTTGCTCCCACCCCCTATCTTGTTCCAATGAACAAAAAAACAGTCTGCACCAAATTTCCCTTCATTTGGATAACTTTTAGGGGTGCCTCAAATGACTTAAAGTTCAATCAATTCCAAAAATTTTCTGTTTTTTTAAAAATATTGCAGTTTTTAAGAATAATACAGAAATTTCAAAAGAAAAAAATGTTTATGATAAACAATTTCTGTGGATTTAAGACAGTGTGAATAAGCAAATATTGAACATTTGTTTCCTAAATGAAGATTTAGTAGCAGTAGTATGTCTTTTACGGGCTTCAGCAATGATAAGCGAAGCAAATTATTTTTCACTTGCATCTTTTGTGAGAATATTATTTTATTCCTGAAGTTATTATGCACTCCTTTTTGCAACATCATTCACAGCAATTTATCACATTTTTCTTTTCCGCTTATATAACCAGGGTAATCCTCTCAAGTTGAAAGGTTTTCCTAGAGAAATTCGGAACTGATAGAAAATCGGACAAAGAAATTGTTTGAGTAAAAACCCGAAAAAGCGACGTTTAAAAACACAAATAGATGAAGTTAAAAATTGGCGAACATGTTTCAAAAGCCTAAAGCTTCCTTCTTCAGCGCCAAGCAAGAAATGGAAAGAAACAAAGTGCCGGGAGAGTTTAAATAGCAAAGGAGCAAAAGCTAGGCCAATCAGGTGTCAGCGTGTGCCGAGTCCTGATTTGGCGTTACGTTGTCAGAAAATTTAAAAGCATGAAGTAAAATTGGCGAGATGTGTGGAACTGCAAAAGATTCGTTACAAATATTACTTAAATTTTTATGAACATGAAAGGCTTCTAAGAAATCCAACTCGCCAACAGTTGAAGGTCTGCAAATAATTTTAGCTTCGGAGAAAACAAATCTATGGCCCATTTCCCCACAGTGTTTCGCGATTGAGGATTTTGAGAGTTCTTTCTTTTTAACGTAATTTTCATGTTCCTTTAACCTAAATTTTAGCGCCCTTCGGGTCTGTCCGACGTAACCAATTTGACATTCACATTTTATGTGATAAATGCCCCACTGATCAAATGGTTGGATGGGGTCTTTTAACTTGGAAAAAGTTAGTTTGTTGATGGGTCTGTAAATGACATGAAAATCGAACTTGCTGAGTATTCTGGAAATGCGAGGAGAGATTTTTGAATAAAATGGTAAGACAACGAAATTGGTGGAAGGAACACTGGGTTTTTTGTGGGATGCACTGCGGTTCGAAAGTTTATTATAAGCATTGTCAATGATTTGATAAGAATAACCTCTGTCAACGGCCACACTCCTTAAGAAATTAAGTTCATCATTGAGAAGTGATTTGTCGGAGCATATATTAATAGCGCGGTTAACAAACGTGTAAAAAGCAGACATTTTTTGTTTTATGGGATGACAGGAGCGAGAATGTGGAGGAAGACAAACAGCAAATGGTTTTCGGTTAAAGGAACATGAAAATTATGTTAAAAAGAAAGAACTCTCAAAATCCTCAATCGCGAAACACTGTTGGGAAATGGGCCATAGATTTGTTTTCTCCGAAGCTAAAATTATTTGCAGACCTTCAACTGTTGGCGAGTTGGATTTCTTAGAAGCCTTTCATGTTCATAAAAATTTAAGTAATATTTGTAACGAATCTTTTGCAGTTCCACACATCTCGCCAATTTTACTTCATGCTTTTAAATTTTCTGACAACGTAACGCCAAATCAGGACTCGGCACACGCTGACACCTGATTGGCCTAGCTTTTGCTCCTTTGCTATTTAAACTCTCCCGGCACTTTGTTTCTTTCCATTTCTTGCTTGGCGCTGAAGAAGGAAGCTTTAGGCTTTTGAAACATGTTCGCCAATTTTTAACTTCATCTATTTGTGTTTTTAAACGTCGCTTTTTCGGGTTTTTACTCATTTTAACACAAAGTGAACTGCTTTTAATTAAAGAAATTATTTGTTACAAGTGTTACAAATGATAGAAACTAGTTGTTTGCAAAGAAAAATTATTTTGATGTAGAATATATAGCTTTTGTTGCTTTTCTTATTGCTCCTATTTTTCATATTTATCTATTTCCAACATAGTTTACGCCATATTTCTCTTAACTGGGATTGGAACATTATCATTAAATAAGGAAAGAGCCATAGATTCAGGAGTTAAGTACCACAGATGATTTGAGAATTTTGTAAGAGCAACCTTACTTATTTTTGAATCAACATCCTGATAATTGATCAGCTTCTGCATACATAGAAAATCATGATACGGAGCATTATCTGCTTCTGGAGAGAGAAAACCGTGCTTAAACGTATACTCAAGCAAAAAAACAAAAAAAAAAAAAAAAACAAAAACAAAAAACATAATCTTCTTGAAGACTTTTTCTTCCTTTCAGAAAACTAAAATTGATCCTAAAGTGAATCTTGAGTACATAAATAGATTTTGACATCCACCTAGCATGGCTCACAGCTCTTGGCTTACGAAATGATATCCTATTCTTAGGAATCCCTTTAAGAAAGATCATACTTAGTTCTAACACTTCTCAGTAATCATACCGCTGTTGTTTATGATAATAAAGGTGTTGAGTAAGGAAGCTGAGCATGGTTAAGTGCACATGAATACTTTATTGATACTAGTTTTGTATATTAGTTTACCGAGTTTGTCCCAGTTTCTCTGAATCTTTTGAAAATGGCCACGTCTGGACTAGAAATTGCACTCATTGAAAAATCAAAACATCCCCTTAAAACTAACTAAAAAAATATCATGATGGAAAGGTAGATTCAGCAAATTGCGATCCAACATTTTTTCTAAATTGGCAGAGGCACTATTTATTCAACCTAGGTTGTTTCTTATTCAGCAAAGTGCTTGCCTTTTATTGGTAACTCCCTACTTTTTTACTGCTTGATAAACAGCCACGGCTTGTTCTTCTCCCGATGATGTTGGGATTTCAGTGACCCGCAATTGTTGTTCCTTGCCTTGGAAAGTTACAAAAATACTAATCTTTCAATCTTCTCAACTCCAGAGATTGCTGAGAGCAATTTTCTTTCCCAGTATAACAATAATTCTTGGTATTCGTTTAAGTTAAATTTTTCCTGAATTTCCGCATTTCTCTCTTCCCTAAATAATTTCGGAGGCATTGAAAAGAAGTTCGGTTTATAATCAGGCTCTTTGTATCATGCCTTTTTTAGAGCCGAAAAATTAAGAAATTTCTATTCTCTTCATTTTCGATATCTTCCAAACAATCTGCATGCGAAATGTCGAAAAGAATCTCTTCTCTTATTTTCCTGAAGTTCTTGAAAAACTTGTTGTAAATGTTTCCATTTATTATGGAGTTTGATTATTAAATCTTGATCTCTGACCAGATGTGGGGTCTTCTTCGAGTGGGGGCGGTAGGAATCAGATGGGGGAATGGGAGACATTCTAGGAGCTGGAAAGGGACGAGAGCGCTGTTTGAAATCACCTAAGATATTTCGATTGAAATTATTTTTTGTACAACTCATTAAATTCTCTTACAAATAGATGTAAATCGTATATACTGTGATGTACGTTTCTATATTTCACTTTTTCACTTTATAAAACTAAGGAATAAAAACCTGCAGTTTTATTTTTTATATAGAAACGTCAAACTACCCTAAAAATGGGAAACGTACCTAGTGCGACATCCAATTTATTTCATGGATCGGAAAATTAAACAAAAATTCATAGGAAATGTCACACGACAAACACAAACAACTCTTAAACAAAAATTGATGACTAAAGGTAATGTATTGTTTGTTCATTTTAAGTTGGCGCGTGGCCCCGCCTCCGTGACGTAAGACCGGACGACTCTATACCGCTGTTTAGGGTATGAGGGTTCTGACCAGTGCTGAGAAAAAGCGCTAGTTGGCTATCATTATCGCGCTGGATGGAGACTTCAAAAAAAGAAAGAAAAAAAAAAGAAACCAGTTCTTTGCACTCCAATGCGGCTTTGAAAAATACAATTGAATAGGTTGCTAGAACAACGTTTCCTCTTCTTTTTTGGGCCTTTTTTCTTAACTAATGTGAAAATTAACTTATTTTCTTTGAAGTAAGTTTTAAGTTTCCGAATACTTTAAAAAACGATTTTGTTCCATTATTTTTATGGAATAACGCTACGGCAAACTTTAATTACTCGAATATGAAGAAACGATTAACAGCTCCGTCCAGTGGAGGGGGGGGGGGCATGGCAATGAGGGTGCCGTATAGAGTTAACGATATATTTTCCAGCAGCAAAAGTTATTTCTGAACATTATTTCTCTGAAATGAGGGTTTGCTTTGATGGGGTTGGGGGCGGGGGGGGGGGGTGTCATGAACTCTTAACAGCTTGTAACAAAGGAAGTGTGTGACATTACACATATTATTTGCAAATATGAAAGCATTTTATAGCCCCATGTTCATCTAACATAGCGTGAGATATGACGGGGGGGGGGGGGCGGGCGGTGCTTTACTTTGTGGCAGAGGAGAAGGGAATCAAATATGTTTTTAAAAAAGCGTCATTTGCTGAACTGAAGTGCTGTAATCCACTTCTTTAGGGCGGGGGGTGGACATTCGCCCCAGGGGCTCATCTCTCAGGTCGGCACTGAAAATGAACTTATGATTTTGAAGCGGAGCATACAAACTAAAACCACTTCTTATAGCGTACAACAGATGATTAAATATTTCTGAATGTTAATATTCGTGCAAAATTCAAAGGCATAATCTCAATTTTAATAGTCGATTGCATGGGTTTTATTTCAGATTGATTTTTTAGTATTTTCCAATTTCTTTTATTTTTCATATTTAAATTCTATTCTGAACGAGAAATCATTCCCTGCGTGTGTTCCTGCCAAACGGGGGGAGGAGGGGGAGGGGGGCTAAAAAATGTCTTCAGCATTTCTTGAAATTGTAATTACTTTAGGTCTTTGAATGTATATCCGCACAGTGTATAACCTGGGATTTTGTATATAATAGTTAGTACCCATATACAATATATATAGTATATATGAAGGGCTCGGGCGTAAATAATGGTATCTGACAAACTCGAAAGGACGTTTTGTCTCAAATAAAAGAACAAAAGTCACTTGTAAAAATGTAAATGTACCGACTTCCTTTTTTAAATAGAAAAAACTTGCTACAGTAATTTCTCGAAGCAAAAATTCCAAATTAAAAAAAAAAAAGTTTTGATTTTTTGAAATGCTACTTACCATTATTTACACCCGAGCCCTTCATATATATATATCTATAGTAATATCTGTATGCATGCACAAGCGAGAGGCATGAACACCCCCCCCCCCCCTCCAGGAAAAAAAGAGAGAGGCACGCAGTTATCACAAAGAAAGCAACCCCTAAGCGTTTCAAGGTAACATACTCTGAGCTAATTAGAATTTCTATATGAGGATTCATGCCCCCTCCCCCTTCCTTCTCATATGTACCCTTATTATTCAATCTGTATGTACTCTAAAATAGTTTGCCACAAAGTTGAGTTAAACAAAATTTATTCAAAATAACATAAGTCAAAAGAAATGAATAATTCTGGTACGTTATTTCCGCACGAAAAATGTATACAATATTGAAAATATCAACTTGTAATTCAAAATTGATTTTTAAAACTAAAACATAATAAAACTTTCGATATGAAAAATTCTTTTGAGAAATAAAACGAAAGCACCCTTGCTGTAAGCTATTTCTTACAAAAGTGAATGTAAAGCATTTTCATTCCATTTTTGATTTCTAGATTCAATTTATTAAACGCTGATATGGACAGCTTAAACTGATTTCATTTTATTTATTCCTAAATGGAAATTATCAGTGGATATTCTTAACGAAACAAAGATAATAGCAGGTACATGATTTAAATATACTAGTTAGATTCATCGTCGTAACTATCGGTATCGCTGCTGAAATTGCTATCTGAAGTAGAATCAGAACCGATGGTAAAAGAAACACTTTCAACAACTTCCTCTATAATACTGTCGTTTTCCCAGTATTTGTTTTCGACACTTTCAATGTGTTTGCAATGCTTTCCCCACCTGTCATCTTTAATGTTTTCTATAGCTTCTGATGCAAGATTTTTTAGGCGCTCCAAACTGAGATCCGCAGTCACATTGTTATCTCTTACATAACGTTTAACGTCCGCCCAAATTAATTCGATTGGATTCAAATCGCAGTGGTACGGTGGAAGTCTTAAAACCTCATGTCCCTTTTGTTTTATAATTTCATCAATGCAGTATTTTTTTTCGACACCTGCATTTGCTGTAATAAGCTCCATTAACTCAACTTTCCGCATTTTTTTATCATGTGGAATTTGGTTTTCCTGCAACCAGGCAAACATTTTATCTTTCCTTGAGCTCTTAGTTGGTACAGGATTCTGCACTTTCGAATGATAAGCCGCATTGTCCATGATGATTACTGAATGCAGGGGAATGTTTGGCAGCAGTTTTTCAACAACCCATTTTTTAAAATTATCAAAGTTCATTTGCCCGTGATAATCTCCGGATGCCGATCCAGCTTTAAATATTAACCCGGCGTTTGGAACAAAACCGGATTCGGATCCAGCGTGGACAACGATCAGGCGATGGCCTGCTCGATCTTTGACGGTAGCGCCAATTTTTTCGTTGGTCCAACATTTTTTGAAAGAAAGATCGCTGTCCAGCCACGTTTCATCTATGTAGACAATGTTCCTTTTCGCTTCTCGAATTTTTTTCATTTTCCTGAGAAAACGAAATCTCCATGCAACTATATTAGGTCTTTCAACTAATATTTGCCGCTCATTTCTACATCGCTTATAGCGGAAACCTGCAACACGTAAATATTTCCATAAGGTTGATCTTTTCCATGGGAAGTTTATTCTTTGCTTTACCACAGGGAGTAAGCGGGATAAGGATGGAATTTTTTTACCTACGTAAAATTCATTCACGATTCTTCGCAGAGTACAGAGGTCAAAATTGTCCAATTTTGCAACAGAACGTTTACGATTTTTTCCAGGAGAAGACAACTGTCCACTTGTAGTCACATCTTCACTTTTTATTCTTTGTATTGTTCGCATTGAAACGCCAGTGGCTGTAGCAGCACGTTTTTGTGCTTGGGAAATTGGAATCAATAATTCCCCTGCTCTGGCTTCATTTTCACAAAATTTAGTGACATTATTTATTATTTCCCTTTCTTTTGAATGAATAATTTTCCCTTTTACTGACATTTTGCGATAAACGCAGACGTTTTTAAAAAGCTTAAGACGTGAGTAGATAGTAGATGAGCGTAGCAAGAGCCTAAAAAAAAAGAGCACTAATTTTTTTTAAACAAATTCAAACCCACGCCAAGCTGAAGGTTGTCTCATTTACACGTGCGAAACATAGATAAGCGAAGCGAGAAAAAAAAAAAAAAAACACTTAAATTTTTCCAGAAATTTAAAACCGCGCCAAATTTAAGGTTGCTTTATTTACACGCACGGAACTTTGCTCACCGAACACCCCCGCTTCAAACTTAGATCAGTTCCACTCCAAGTGCCTTCTAAATTTGAACGGACAATAATACTTATAGCCCCCAAACAGCTGTTTGCTGAGTTTTTAAACTCTTTTATTCGTACCGTAAAGTCGGGTTACTTGGACCCTAGGGGGTTACTTGAGCCCATTACAGTAAAATGATAAAATCAAGGTTTGGTACTTATTAGTTGAAGACTTCCACATAGTTCCTCGTTTCTCCGCTAGGTAGAAGCACGCTGCAGTCTCTAACGCTAGTACCAAACCCAGATTTTATCATTTTACTGTGGGCTCAAGTAACCCCCTTGTGGGTCCAAGTAACCCGACTTTACGGTATTCATTTGTATTTTTTAAACGTTGTCTATTTTTACTCATTTCATAGTACAAAGTTTTCGACTGCTGTTTTACAATGCAAAACTTGGTTTAAAAAGAAGTAAATAGAGTCACAAGACAAGTTTTATAATGTAAATAAAAATTTGGATTAATTTAGCAATATGAATAATATTCTACCTAATCATACTAGAAACTTGAAATACTAAGTGATTTTTCATATTCACTTAGCGAAAGAATTATTTGGCACGTCATGATTTGGACGCTAGTGAAAATGATAAAACTCACAAATTAAATTACATATATAATAAATTTCAAATTACTCATAAATTTATGTGTATTTGCAAAAACAACTTGACTAGAAGCTAACAGGGAAACTTTCGTAAGTTTGTTGAAGAAATACTTGCATCTGGGCAAGAAAGCGTTATGAGCAGCGAATAGAGTCTTGGCCGAAAATATTAGTAATTTCTGAAGATGTCAGAGGAAAGGGCAGGAAATGCATATAAGTTCACAGAAAAAGCAGTTTTGGAAAAATACCACTTGTAATATGAGATAAAGTCATTAAAAATGCAAATCTGCAAGGAAAAAAAAAAACTTAAAAATGCTGGGAAAAAAAACATTTTTCAGTGAAAATTTGGCATTTTCAAGCTTGTTGGGACACCCCTAAAACTTTTCAGGTTGAGCTAATATTTTGCACACATCATTTTTTGTTCATTGGAACAAAATAGGGGGGTGAGAGCTAACTTTTTTAAAAGTTGAAAAATAAGGGCCACCCTACTATGCACTCAAAAATTACTATACACACATACATAAATTAGTATCATATATTTTAAGTTTTAGCAGATCTGACTTACGTACTGGACACATTTTACTACGGGAGAACGTATTAAAATCTGTTACATTTTTTTTCTGTAAAATTAGAAGAGACCCTTGGCCGCTTTTTTACGTCGTTTTACACATATGCAGGTATTATATAATACAAAAAAATAATCATAACATGTAAAAAATAAATAAATAGAAAATTTTAATGTTGCAGTATTGTTTCCAAGTTTGCAGAATCATAAGCAACATTTTTCGATCATGCAATTTTTCGGGAGGTCACTGTGACGTCCCACTAGAATAAATCTGAAGATACCTCACCGAATTTACTTTCTACAATATTTCAAAGCTAGTAATAAGTGCATTCAATAGTTCTCTCAGGATTTAACGTTTTTTGAGTTAATTTCAATTAAAAAACTAAGAATTATAAAAATTTAGACAAAAATTTATAGTCTTTTTCTCTTTCCCTATACAAATTTAAATACATCATTACTATATACTTACAGTTTCAGCAGATCTGACTTACTTAATGGACACATTTTACTATGAGAAAAAAGCATTAAAATGAGCTAGCTACAAAACAAAGTATTTTCTTGAAAACGAGCAGAGACCCCCACGCAACTTTCTTTTTTACGTTATTCTACACATCTGTAGGTTCCATAATTCATAAAAGTTAATTTTTTCTAGGGTTGCTGTGTTGAGTTAAATGCGATCAAAAAACCCCAAATTTTGAACATTTGATAAATATCTAAGTCTTTTCTTTTTCTTCAAAGCAATGAGATATTAAACAATTTTCGTTCCACATATTCTCTTCATAGTATAAATTTTCAGTATATGTTAAAAAAAATGTCGGGGGGTTGCTTTTAGGGGGAAATAGCGCAGTTCAAAATCGAGCGAAAATGGACTAAAAACTATACTTTGCGGCCCCTTAACTAAAGAAAGCAACTCACCCCAACTCAAATAGCTATGGGGTCCTCATAACTACATACTGTATAATCAATAAATGTAAACATAACCATGGGGTGGCGTTTCTGTAAAAAAACTACAGTGCACTGAAATGCGTCTTTCAGCCGTTTTACCAAAAAAAAACGCTGCATAACATCAAACTTTGCGAATTTTTAAAGAGCGAATAAAATTTTTTGGGGGCTACAAATTTCAAAATGTTCTTTTCTCATGACCTACTTTGACATATAAAAAAAATGAGGAAAATCAAAAATGGTCACTGCCAAAATTTCACTTTTTTTGTTCGATTTTCAAAATAATGGCTCTTAAGTACGTGACAAAAATTTTAATATTTTGGAGTTAAACAAGAAGTTCTGTCAATAACTAAACGAGCCTACTTTCCCGTACATCGACATCAGCATTCTAGCATCTGATCAATATTCTCTTGAATATCTGAAACTGAAAATTATGTCAAACATACCTTTATAGCACTTGAAGCTGATTTCTAAAAGCAAAATATACCCCTCTCATCAGATGAAATGGACACGTAAAAAGTAAATAAGAGAGTAAATACAGTTTTTTCTCACCTTTTAAAGAATGTAACTGTTATAGTTCTTCCGTAGAAAAATTTCACAATCGTTTTCAAAAGAAAAAAAAATTAATAAATAAAATAAAAGTACAAAGAACATCAAAACACATTTTATCAAAGAAAGAAAAAAAAACCTCGTTCGTTAATAAAATGTCTCGAATTTTATTTTTAATCCGTTGCCAGTTGTTAAATATAAATAAAGAATAAAATGCTCTCGTGAATGAAAAATTTTTGTAAACAAAAAAAAATCGTCTGCCAAAAAAATGAATAAAAAAATAATAATAAATTAAACAAAAAAAAAGAAGAAATAAACAAAAAATCGTCTGCCCAGTCAGTCATTTTTTTTCTGAGCTTGCATTTCCGCCATGTTTGCGGAGTCGGAGTCGGAATCAGAGTCCTCACAGAAGATTTTTCAGAAAAGTACTTTACATACATTTTTTATCAAAACCGTTTTTTTTACAAAGTTAGTTTGAAGGAAATCTGCCTTTAAGTTCAGAATCAACATTCAATTTGAATTTCCCAGTAGGCGCTCATGTTAAAAATTTTTCTGAACGGTTCATCAATGAACTAAAAATGGTTCAAATTGAAAAGTGAAATATGGGAATAAGTCTCTCGAAGATCTTTCGAACAAAAAAAGTTTATTCAATTCGGACGGTTCACTTAAAAGTTATTAGGTGGAGAAAGGTTGCTTGAACGGTTTAATGTTGAACGAAAAAATGTTCAAATTGAAAATTTAAATGCGGTAATGAAGTATCCTTGCACAGATCTTTCGAACAAAAAAAAGTTTGTTTAAATCGGACTGTTCACTCAAAAGTTATTAGGGGTGAGAGCTTGTTTGAACGGTTCAATGTTGAACGAAAAATTGTTCAAATCGAAAATTTAAAAACGGGAATGAAGTATTCTTGATAAGATCTTTCGAACAAAAAAAAGTTTATTCAATTCGGAAGGTTCACTTAAAAGTTATTAGGTGGGGAAAGGTTGCTTGAACGGTTCAATGTTGAACCAAAAATGTTCAAATTTAAAATTTAAATACGGTAATAAAGTATCCTTGCCGAGATTTTTCGAACAAAAAAAAATGTTTAAATCGGACTGTTCACTCAAAAGTTATTAGGGGTGACAGCTTGTTTGAACGGTTCAATGTTGAATGAAAAATTGTTCAAATCGAAAATGTCGATACGGGAATGAAGTATCCTTAAAAAGATCTTTCGAACAAAAAAAAGTTTGTTCAAATCGGACTGTTAACTAAAAAGTTAATATCGCGGGACAGGTTGTTTGAACGGCTCAAAGTTGAACCAAAAATTGTTCAAATAGAAAAATCAAATATGGGAATGAGCTGTACTCGCCGAGATCTTTTCAACAAAAAAAAAAGGTTCAAATCGGAATGTTCATTCAAAAGGTATTAGGGGGTAGGGACAGACAGACCGACCGACAGACCGACAGACCGACAGACCGACCGACACACGAATTCCCCATCTCAATACCCCACTTTCAAATTTTCAATTTTTCGATTTTTTTTTGTTTCTTTTCGACTTTGTTTTGGACTTGGCGATATTTTTTGAACTTGGCGATATTTTTTGGACTTGGCGATATTTTTTAGATGCATTAAGCCAGTTTTATTACTTTTTTCGTCTCTTTTATTTTTAACGGGAAAGTAGGCTAAAAAAGGGAGAACTTCTGATAGATTTTAATATAGAAATCAAATTTGATTGATACATTAAAAAAAAGTCATTTTGAAAAATTTTATTACCGTAAAGTCGGGTTACTTGGACCCTAAGGGGTTACTTGAGCCCATTACAGTAAAATGATAAAATCTAGGTTTGGTACTTATTAGTTGAAGACTTGCACGTAGTTCCTCGTTTCTCCTCTAGGTAGAAGCACTCTGCAGTCTCTAATGTTAGTACCAAACCCAGATTTTATCATTTTACTGTGGGCTCAAGTAACCTCCTTGTGGGTCCAAGTAACCCGACTTTACGGTATACTGTATTAGATTTCGCGACTCTTAGCTACATATCATAGATGTAGTACAGCAGATATGTGACCGAATTGTGCCTTTTATGATAGAAACACAAAACTTGGCACACGTGTACTACACATCAAACGATTTAATTTTGGATACGCTGCCATCTGAGATTTCGTCTATTAGAGTAATGGCAGCCGTCAAACTGCTAAATTTTGGTACGTTTTTCGAATTTTCCCCATTTTGATCATGAAAGAGCACGTTTTTGACAAATATCATATTGTACATATTTAAACTACATTAAATTTGCTGAAAGTTGATACCAAAATAGACTTGCTAGCTATAATAGTTTTCGAGATACAGCTTCTCCAAAGTTGGACATTTTTAGTTGATTTCCTTGTTTTACCATATGGGTCATTCCATGTCAAGTGATCCAACGTTTTTTACCTTACATTTTTGTATTTCTTTCAAATTTGGCTCATCAATTGTACCCCTTGAGGTAATCAAAAGTCTCAATTTTTAGATTTTTTTCTCTATTATTTTTTGATTTATGAGACTTTGAACTTTGGAAAAACCCTCGTTTTTCCATGGATAAGGGAACATAAAAGGCACCATAACTCGGCACCAAATACAGATAGAACTATTTGGTGAATGGCATTTTAAAGTACGTTAGTTGCCGCTTAATCTGATATGCAACATGACTAATTTGATAAAAATTTTCTTTTTCAAAAAATGAAATTTAAATTTCAAATTTAAATTTCTCGAAAAACATATAATGAATTTTTTTCAAAAAATTCTCAAAAATTCTTGTGTATGTTATCTATGTTTGTACAAATTTTTAGATTGGGATCTCAATGGGATCATATTTTTTTGAATTTTTGAATAAAACTGTATAGGAAAAAAATGATATTTTTTAGATTCTATTTATTTAAATACTAAGTTATCTTGCTTGTGGTGGTTTAAAACGTAGTAAACAAACATGAATATGTTTAAAGTGAGCTGGCATGAGCTTATAGATTTGTCAGGTTCACCCCCTCATCCCTTTCTCCCCCGCACAACCACTCTTTTTTAATTCAAAACTGTTCAAAATGTTAAAAAAACTCTTTGATACAAAATGAATAGTAAACTTATTTAAAGTTGGTAAATGGGTTTCCTTATAACTAGACGAAGTATCCCCTCCTCCACCCAAATATACCGTTAACGCTGTACTATTATGACATCTAACCTGGGGATTGAATTGACTATTATTTTTACTCTAGGTAAGTGAGCTAGCATTAACTTGTAAATTGGTCAGCTCCCCCCTCCCTTCCTTCCCGACCCAACCATTTTTCCCCCAAACTATTTCAAATGCTAAAAAAAACCTTTTTGATACAAAATGAACAGTAAACTTATTTAAAGTTGGTAAATGGGTTTCCTTATAACAAGGCAAAGTAAAACCCTTCCCCCACCCAAATATACCATTAACGTTACACTAATATGACGTCTCACCTGGGGTTTGATTTGAGGATTATTTTCCCCCTAGGTATATATTGTTTTTCAGACGAAGTGTATCTTTTTGCAATCCGACCTTCACATAGTGTACTTACATTCAATATCTGAATTTAAACTTATGATTCATTTCATCCCCTCCCCCAGCACCAATCTTCAATTTTGGAGGAAGAAAAGAAACGGTTCGACCTAAGATCATAGCAAACAGCAAAATAGCACTGTTTCCCCTTGTTCTCATAATGTTTTCACATTATTTTAACACAAAACTGAAAAGAAATCAAAGTATCAGGTTATATGTCAGTCCCCATCACTGCCTTTCCTTTCTCTTATTGGACAAAGCTCATGAGCAAATAGGAAAGAGTAACAAACAGAACAAACTGAAACACTACCAGACATCAGTAGAGACTAAGGCTTTGAAATGGGGTTAGGCGGGATGATAAAAAAATAAGAGTTTGGAGCGGGAAGGTAGGAAAAAGGGGAGGAGCAATCTGTACAGAAGTTGAACAACATGAGAGGTTATGATCAAAAAAGCAGTGTTTGTTTAATATATGTATATAGATATATCTTGATGCATTACTTTCCTTTACAACAAAATGAAAAAGAACACAAACAATTAAAAAAATTAAATAACAGCTGCACACTAGATAATGTGGGAAGATAGTTATGGGCACACAGACATATGATCTGATATTTTGATTTATTTTCAGTTTTGTGCGAAAAGAAAAGAAAAAACGATGAGAACAAGGAGAAACAGTGCTATTTTGCTGTTTGCTATGATCTTGGGGCGACCCATTTATTTCCTCCCTTCAAAATTGAAGATTGGTGCTGGGGTAGAAGATGAAATGAATCATAAAGTTAAATTTCAGATATTGAATAGAAGTACACTTTGAAGTTTGGATCGAAAAGAAACATTTCGTCTGAAAAACAATAGATATACCTAGGGTGAAAATAATCCCCTATTCAAGCCCGAGGTTGGACGTCATATTAGTATAGTGTGAATGGTGTATTTGGGTGGGGAGGAGGATACTTCGTCTAGCTATAAGAGAACCCATTTACCAACTTTAAACAAGTTTACTATTCATTTTGTATCAAAGAGTTTTTTTAAAAAACATTTTGAACAGTTTTGAAAAAAAAAGAGTGGTTGTGCGGGGGAGGGAGGGGGGGGGGATGAACCTGACAAATCTATAAGCTCATGCCAGCTCACTTTAAACATATTCATGTTTATTTACTACTTTTTAGACCATCACAAGCCAGACAACTTAGTATTTAAATAAATAGAATCTAAAAAATATCATTTTTTTCCTATACAGTTTTATTCAAAAATTCAAAAAAATATGATCCCATTGAGATCCCAATCTAAAAATTTGTACAAACATAGATAAAATACACAAGAATTTTTGAGAATTTTTTTCCTTGTTGCCTCGGATGTTAAAAACAAAAGAGAAAAAAGATATATTTAGGAGCAGCAATTTTGAATGTCTGCCATTACTGAAATATGAGAATCTAGGGTGTATTGTAATGTAATATGCAAAAACTTACATGGTTGAATATCCAGAATTACCACATTAAATATTTAATACCTGTATCCAAATTTGTAAGCAACTACTATTCAAGGCACAATTCCATCAATTTAGTCATATATCTGCTGCGCATTTTTGGGCGATAAAAAAAGAATTATGAAACGCCCCTAGCGGTTAAAGTTAAAATTCGATGAAAAAAAAATAATGCAATAGAACTTCAATATAGAAGGGTATTAAATTCTGTGATTTTTTTCGCAATGTACTCTATTAACATTGTGAATAACGAAACAAAGAAGCACATAATACGTACTCAGAGGCAGCAATTTCGAACGTCCGCCATTACTGAAATATTCGAAATTTCAGACTGCCGCGTATCCAGAATGACTCGTTAATATGTATAGTATGTGCACCCCAAGTTATTTGCTTCTATCATTAAAGGCACAATTCCGCTATTTTTTGTCACATATCTGCTGCACTAATGCAAGAGATTAAAATACACTCATATCCAAAATTATCTTCACATGCATAAATTCACGGATTGTGGACGGAAAACTGTGAACTATGAATTTGTGATGTTTTGTGGAATATCACATAGCACTATGACACATAAATGAAAAGGGAACAAGAAGTTCTGTCAAGAACTAAACGAGCCTACTTTCCCGTACATCGAGATCGACATTCTAGCATCTGATCAATGTTCTCTTGAATATCTGAAACTGAAAATTATGTCAAACATACCTTTATAGCACTTCAAGCTGCTTTCTAAAAGCAAAATATACCCCTCTCATCAGATCAAATGGACACTTAAAAATTAAAAAAACGAGTAAGTAAAGTTTTGTCGCACCTTTTAAAGAATATAACTGTTATAGTTCTTCCATAGAAAAATTTCACAATCGTTTTCAAAAGAAAAAAAACTTAATAAATAAAATAAAAGTACAAAGAACATCTAAACCAATTTTATCAAAGAAAGAAAAAAAACCTCGTTCGTTAATAAAATGTCTCGAATTTTATTTGTAATCCGTTGCCAGTTGTTAAATATAAATAAAGAATAAAATGCTCTCGTGAATGAAAAATTTTTGTAAACAAAAAAAAAACGTCTGCCAAAAAAAAAATAAATTAAAATAATAATAATAAATTAAACAAAAAAAAATTGAAAAAATAAACAAAAAATCGTCTTCCCAGTAAGTCATTTTTTTCTGAGCCTGCTTTTCCGCCATGTTTGCGGAGTCGGAGTCGGAATCAGAGTCCTCACAGAAGATTTTTCAGAAAAGGTCTTTACATGCATTTTTTATCAAAACCGTTTTCTTATAAAGTTAGTTTGAAGGAAATCCGCCTTTTTCAGAATCAACATTCAATTTAAATTTTCCAGTAGGCGCTCAGGTTAAATTTTTTTCTGAACTGTTCATCATTGAACGAAAAATGGTTCAAATTGAAAAGTGAAATATGGGAATGAGTCTCTCCGAGATCTTTCGAACAAAAAAAGTTTGTTTAAATCGGACTGTTCACTCAAAAGTTATTAGGGGTGAGAGCTTATTTGAACGGTTCAATGTTGAACGAAAAATTGTTCAAATTGAAAATTTAAAAACGGGAATGAAGTACTCTTGATAAGATCTTTCGAACAAAAAAAGTTTATTCAATTCGGACGGTTCACTTAAAAGTTATTAGGTGGGAAAAGGTTGCTTAAACGGTTCAATGTTGAACCAAAAATGTTCAAATTTAAAATTTAAATACGGTAATAAAGTGTCCTTGCCGAAATGCTTCGAACAAAAAAAATTGTTTAAATCAGACTGTTTACTCAAAAGTTATTAGGGGTGACAGCTTGTTTGAACAGTTCAATGTTGAACGAAAAATTGTTTAAATCGAAAATGTAGATACAGGAATGAAGTATCCTTGAAAAGATCTTTCGAACAAAAAAAAGTTTGTTCAAATCGGACTGTTAACTAAAAAGTTAATATCGCGGGCCAGGTTGTTTGAACGGCTCAAAGTTGCACCAAAAATTGTTCAAATCGAAAAATCAAATATGGGAATGAGCTGTACTCGCCGAGATCTTTCCAATAAAAAAAAGTTTGTCCAAATCGGAATGTTCATTCAAAAGTTATTAGGGGGGGGGACAGACAGACCGACAGACCGACCGACCGACCGACCGACACACAAATTCCCCATCTCAATACCCTACTTTCAAATTTTTAATTTTTCGATATTCATTTTACCTTTTTATTTTTTTCACTTGGCGATATTTTTTTAACTTGGCGATATTTTTTGGACTTAGCGATATTTTTTAGATGCATGAAGCTACTTTTAATACTTTTTTCGTCTTTCTTTTATTTTTAACGGGAAAGTAGGCTAAAAAGTAAGGGCATTGCACTTAATATAAAATTGTAGCATAAAACATGAAAAATAGTAATAAAATGTGGTAAAACAATCTCAGAAAAAATCTGGTATGGACCTTTCACTACTTCCTTTTACGTGTAATTTTTTTAGTAGATTCCTTAAGTGTTAAAATAGTGAGCAAGATAACAATTTAAACATTTACACCCCTGGTGTGGCACGAAACAATGCAAAAAAAAAATTTACAATGTTTAATTTTCTAAATATCGCTGATTTTAATATATCAGAGGATTTTTCACAAAATATCGCCAATAGCGCCAAATTAAACCTAAATTCAAAGAATATTTTTTTTTTGCCAAATTTGTCGCCAACTTGGTGATATTTCGCGTCCAAAAGCTTGGCGATATATCGTCCAGTGGTCGCGCCAATTCATATCACTTAAGTCTACATTAAAATTAACACTGATTACCCCAAAAAACGGGTAAAACACCCCCTCGGGAACATTGGAATGCAACTACAAGGACAGGTGCACAACTAGACCCTACTCAGAGCCTAAATACCAAAATGGAAGCTTCTACGGCACATAGTTTTTGAGTTATGCAACATACATACATACATACGTATATACAGACATCACGAGAAAACTCGTTGTAATTAACTCGGGGATGGTCGAAAAGGAATTTTTCGGCTGGTCAGATATTGGTAGTTACATATGCACGAGCTGACAGGTCGAAGAAACTATTCAACATTCATTCGGGCGTGAACAAAATCAAAAGTTAGACCCAAATTTGAGTGAATTTTTTTTCACGATCACAATACTTCCTTCACTACGTAACAGGAAGTAAAAAAGGAATAACGCTAAACAGAATTAAGCCTTACGATTTTAGTACGGAATATGATCTCCCCTGACTTGTACACACATCACAACGTGTTTTCATGCTGGCAATAACGTTGTTAACCACAGTTTGGGGAATTAAGCTCCGCTCTTCAAGTAATGCCGTCTTCCGAGCCTTTACAGTTCGTGGAGGATGAGGTTTAGGTGCAATTGCTCTTTCAAGGTTGTCTTATCAATTCTCTGTCTGATTCAGATCAGGAGACTGTGCTGGTCATGGTATTCGCCCGATGCCTTCCCTTTTAAGGAAGTCGTCAACAACCGTTACTTGATTTGGACAAGCATTTTCATCCATAAATTAAAGGTCAGGGAAATATGCACCTCTGAAAAGTCTGACATAAGACTCTAGCACTGCATCCCGATATCTCTCGCCGGTCACAGACCCACTGTCGAAAACTTGTAGAGGCGTACGTCCATTGATCATTATTCCTCCCCATACCATCACACCTGTACAACCCAAACGGCCACGTTCCATAATGTTTGCAGGATGATTTCGTGTTCCTGACTCCCTACACATGTAAGCCCGTTCAGAATCCTGTGTAAAACTGAACCTCTACTCATGAGTAAGCAGAACATCAAACCATTGGTGTTCACTCCAGTTCTGATGTACTCTGCATCAGTTCTGGCATTCCCTCTTATGTCATGTGGACAGTGAAACACATACCCTTGGCCTTCTGGCTTAAAAGCATGTATTAATAAGCCTTCTGTATACCGTTTGCCATGATACAGCAGTTCCAGAGGCGACTAAACGCTCTGAAGCTAATTGGTGGGCAGTAGATTTCCTGTTACAAATTGCATTTAGTGCTAAATAAATATCGATCTTCGAAGCAGTTGTCATTCGTTTACGGCCTTGTCCAACCCTTCATACAACAGTTCCCTTAGTTTGAAACTGTTTCCATAATGTAGAAGCTGTCTGTCACGAATTATTGCAACATCTGGCTACGTCCGCAATAGGCCGCCCTGCTTCTAAACGGGCGATGAGTCGCCACTTCACAGCTTCTTCCAAATGATACATCGAAGATCGAAGTCATAGCAACGATTGAGCTTACGCCGAAATAAACTTATTCGAAGGATTCTAAGGCAGATTCAGTGAAACGACATGTACTCACAAAGCAATCGCAATCCAAACTTGATAGTTACAATCGCTACGAGATGCGATTCTAATGTAATTCGACTTCAGTAGTGATGCAATTTGCGATCATTCGAAGCGATTGCAATGGTTTCATGAATTTGCTAGTTACTCGTTTGCACAAAGCATTGGTGCATCGATGACGTAAGCCTACATTTGCATATCATAGACTCCTTTAATAACATTTTATTGGATAATGCTAATTTGGATTGTTTTTCACCCATTTTCTGCAAAAATGGATCACATTGATCGGACATTTCATTGAATATCATTAATTTTGTGTATGTAAAGATACTTCTGGACATGAGTGTATAATCAGCGGGTGAAGTGAAATCAAAAAGCAATCTTGAGTGTTCTTTAAAAATTACCTTTTTTGTTAATTTACTCTCTTGATTTTCTAAAATGTACTTTAATTCAGCAGTGGATATTCTTGAGTCGTCTCCAGGCAAGTTCTTCAGAGAAATCAGTTGAAGTACTGAAACAAAAATTCCTAGTCCTCCTAAAAAAATAATAAATTTTGTATTAAAATATTGTGTGTGTGCGTGGTTCGCTCTTTCGTGATTTCAAGATGTAAACATTACCTTAAAAATATGTGGTGAAATTTGAATGTTAGCTTGCGCTGAACTTAATGTTTATAGTTTTTGATCAGATTAAAGAAATAAAAAATAATAAACATGCTTATAATTCGTAGGGTTAGTTTACATTTGTCCAACATTTTTCCTGACACAAAGGTTTTAGAAAAAGACAATCATTCTAATAGCCTTTTGATGATTTCGCTCACAATTCGCTTCCGGAAGCAGCTGGAGTATAATGTTAACAGGTCTCAACGCGATTATTCTTAAAAATTATAAGCGTGAAACGTGAACAACGTGATTATATAAAAGCATTTGTTCTGCATTTTTATCATTTTCGTGAAAAAAACCAAGGGTTTTAGAAGACCGTCATTCCTGCCACATGTTAATGTCGTTCATGCACGCGTGTTTTCTGTCACCAATTGACGTCTTTCGTTTCCGAAAATTACCAGACTATGACGTCATCAGCACTCAATGGGTTGATTATTTATAAAGATTTGAAATTTGTCCCACTTTTTTTTTATCAGAGAAAAAACATAAGCTTTCGAAAACTATCATTTCAGTCACATGTTTGACATTTTGACTTGCATGTGCGTTTTCTATCACGTGAGCAAAATGATCATGATCGAAATGATTTTGTCTTCTGTATTTTGATCTGCCGTATTTTCTACTTTACTAATGAATAAAATCATAAACAATTCAATAAAAAATAAATAAAACATAAACATCGAAAATTTCTTTTTCTGGTAGTGATGGATGATGATTTATATTAATGACGGAGGATTTCTTTCAAAACTAAACTTGACCGAGATGCGGTACGTAAAAAGTAGCCATGGTAAATAAAAAAGAAACGATGATTTTACTTGACCGTTATCGAACCAATCAAAGAATAACACAAATGTAAATTGCATCATACATAAAAATAGTGACATGAACCACTTGGTGAGGTATTATCACATGCACCTAACCATGGGTAGGCAATTCATGTTTCAGAGGGGAGGATAAAAAAAATCCGCGGACTGCATTTCCTTCGCTTCTAGTTCAAAATTATGAGCGTAGACACCACAAATAAATATGTTTTCTCAAGAGAAAGACTTCGGAGATGTTATTGGTGTAGAAAACTTTTTTTTATCGGCACAAAAAATATTTTTCCGCTATTATTTCCCGAAATCGGCGATTCGGGACATGGACCACTAACTGAGTGACTGTTTTGCTGAGCTAAAACGTAAATTAAAGTTCGTGGATGCACAATAAATAAAGACTTATAAAAATTGATATATTTAGGGAAAAAACACTTCTGTAAAACAGCAGGGACGAGTTTTGTCTCGGTTTGTGAGAATCACCCATAACTCTGTGCCGAAATTACACAGCTATAGTTACATTCCGTGTGGTGTCATTTAAAGTCCAAGCTAGAAACCCATGGCATCTGATCAATTTTTACGGTTTTTAAATTATCAGCATTATAATCAAAAAAAGTATTTTTTGACTTCATCATTTCAGATTTTATTAAAATTTGGTGTGAAGAACTCATACAAGACAAGTAATTCTACCAGTTTTTCGATTTCTATTTTAAAAGCTCAAAATGGCAGGGCAATAAAAAAAACCGCATAATGTTAAAAAAAAAAAAATAATAATAATAAAACAAATAAATAAATAATAAAAAAATTAAGTGGTTATTTGAAAACGACTAATAACCTACCTCTTAATTTCAGTAGAATAAAAATTCAAAACCTATTGTCAAGCATAAAAAACAGCTTTCTATTAATACAGTACATGATTTTCTCTCGGCAGATTTTGGTTATAAATTTTACCATGACTTTTGACCTTGAATGTCTCAAAACATACCGGCGAGGATAGAAATAATAATAATAAAAAAAAATTTCATGTCTCTAACAAAATTCTTCCAAACGGAATCTATATATATAAAAATGAATGTTGGTATATGTGTGTGTGTGTGTGTGTGTGTTCCCTAAGATCTCAGAAACTACCCGGGAGATTTGGCTGAAATTTTCACCGTTTGTTCGTTTTGGTACTGGGAAGGTTTAGAGACCAGTTTCAACAAAATCAGATGGGTAGTTATTTTTTTATTTCAATTTTAGGCCTGATTCTGTCTTTGTAATTTCAATTTAAAACTCCATTTTCGAAAGCTTTCATCCATCCAATCGAGTATTTAATGTATCAACTCAACTCTCTGGCAGATAGTTGGAATTGCTTGCTACCGTAAATTTGGCGATCTTTTAAATCGCGCCAAGAGCGTCAATAATGGAAGTTTTCCCAATAACAATCTCAAGTATAAAGGAAAAAAATGTATTTGATTAACAGATTAATCTTTTTTTTAAAACAAATGAGATTCAGTTTCATGTTTCGGAACTCCTTTAGATTTGTAGAGGCTTAGATGTTATGCATTATTTGCCAGACGAACACTATTTTGCTCTTTATACCTATTGCTGTTTTTAATCAAAGTATGTTACTATATTTTCTCGCCAAACATCCAATCAATATATACAGAAAATAACAACGTTACAATGCACAAATGAGCAGGGAAACTGCAGACACGTGTTTCGGCGTTACAAGGAACGCCTTAACAATGCAAAAAAGTTGTGAGCTTATGGATGCACTGTGCATCCATAAGCTCACAATTTTTTTTGCATTGATAAAGGCGTTCCTTGTAACGCCGAAACACGTGTCTGCAGTTTCCCTGCTCATTTGTGCATTGTAACGTTGTTATTTTCTGTACATCTTTAGCACAAAGGTATTTGTAAACTTTATCCAATCAATAGTTCGTTTTCATGTCCGTACTAATTGCTATGATATACTGCAATGTTGGAAATTATTTTAACGCCTTACGGAATTGTGTACATTTAGCGCCAAATATAATATTCAAATTGATTTCAAATTGCCAAAAAGTAATTGATCAGTGCATTTTTACAGCGTAATTGTTCATATGTAAATTTTTCTTTATTATTGTTCACCGTTTTTTTTTTTTTTTAATTTAAGGGAGCAGTTGACGGTCTACTTTCTTGAATTGATCAGTGCATTTTTACAACGTAACTGTACATCTGTAATTTTTTTTTTTGTTCATCATGCTCTTTTTTACTTCCTTTTACGCAGTAAAGGAAGTATTGTGATCGCGAAAAAAATTTCACTCAAATTTGGGTCTAAATTTTGGTTTTGCTCACCCCCGAATGAATGTTCAGTAGTTTTTTCGACCTGTCAGTACGTGCATATGTACCTACCAACATATCAACAGCCAAAAAATCATTTTCAACCACCCCCGAGTTAATTACGACGAGTTTTCTCGTGACGTCTGTATGTACGTGTGTGCGTATGTATGTATGTGGGTCGCATAACTCAAAAACTATATGCCGTAGAAGCTTCTAGCTTGGTATGTAGGCTCTGAGGATGGTCTAGTTGTGCACCTCCCCTTGTGGTTGCATTCGAATGTTCCCAAGGGGGTGTTTTACCCCTTTTTTGGGGTAAATCAGTGTTAATTTCAATGCAGACTCAAGTGATATGAATTGGCGCGACCACTTGGCGATATGTCGCCAAGTGTTTGACGCCAAGTTGGCGACATATCGCCAAGTTGGCGACAAATTTGGCGAAAAAAATTTTTTTTTGAATTTGGGTTCAACTTGGCGCTATTGGCGATATTTTGCGAAAAATTCACTGACTGATGTTAAAATCGGCAATATTTAGAAAATTAACCATTGTAAAACATTTTTTGCATTGTTTCGTGGCAGATTAGGTGTGTAAATATTTGAATTGTTACCTTGCTCACTCCAAGCACTTTTTTTAATACTTAAGGGAACTACCAAGAAATTTGCACGTACAAGGAAGTAGTGTGGGGTCCATACCAGATTTTTTTTTTGAACTTAAGGGAGCAATTGATGGTCTACTTTTTACTTTCTTCTATATCTAATATATAGAAGAAAGTATTGGTTTCGTGAAAATTTTCGAATGTCGAATTTTGACGGATTTGCACGTTTTGAGGTGCTCTGAGTCCATTTCGACCATTTTTGGAAAATGTCTGTCTGTCTGTGTGTCTGTGTGTGTGTGTGTGAGTCTGTATGTGTGTGACCAGTTTTTGTGGCCGCGCTAGAGCAAAAACTACTGAATGAAATCGAACAAAAATTTTTGCACATATGTACCACCATGTGAACTGGTGCACCTGACTTTTTTTAGCGAATTCCTCCAAGGGGGGTGGAGCAATCGCACGTGTTCTGCGCGGGGGTGATTGCTATATCTCAGGAAGTAACCGGCGGAATCAAACGAAAATTGGTCCATATGTAGACCCTACTGAGTACAGGTGCTGATTCAATTTGTTTGTCAATATCTCTAAGGGGGGTGGAGCAATCGCACGTGTTCTGCGCGGGGGTGATTGCTATATCTCAGGAAGTAACCGGCGGAATCAAACGAAAATTGGTCCACAGGTGGACCCTACTGAGTACAGGTGCTGATTCAATTTGTTTGTCAATATCTCGAAGGGGGGTGGAGCAATCGCACATGTTCTGCGCGGGGGTGACTGCTATATCTCAGGAAGTAACCGGCGGAATCAAACGAAAATTGGTCCATAGGTAGACCCTATTGAGTACAGGTGCTGATTCAATTTGTGTGTCAATATCTCAAAGGGGGTGGAGCAATCAAAAGTGCTTATTTTGTCATTGCACCTACTGTATCTCGGGAAATATTGCTGCGATTTGAATGAAATTTGGAATAACACTAACCCAATATGAAAGCAAGCATCGATTAAATTTTGGCGCCAATCGCCCCAGGGGGAGGGTGGGGTGATTTTTGCGCTTAGTCAACAATGCGAAAAATTAATTCATTAAAAAATCGCTTTCACGCTATTTAATTATCAAAACAGCTGAAAACTTTCAATGATTTGAAATTTTTAACTGTTGCCAATTTCTTTTTACTAACAAATAAAATGTTTGCAATTTATCTAAACAAGACTTTTGCAATGATTTCCAATTTCGCTCATTGATTCTGCATTTGCAGGGTTATTACGATAATTGGGAAATTGGAGCTGTCTCCAATTACTCGGGCGAGTACGTATTTTATTTTGTAACCGGAATTCATAAGATAGATATAGAAGAAAGTTTCGTGACGGAGTTTAGATTGATTAGTGCATTTTTGCAACGTAATTGTACATACACTGCTCGACATTGAAAATGCAACACCAAGAAGGAGTGGTCAGAAATTGATGAAATTTGGTAAGAAGACAGAGACAGCATGGAACAATAAGTGATATTTATTTCAAAATAAATAAGCAAAATTTAGAGCGAGGACTTCGTCGGCTCAGTAAGAAGTAGGACCACCGCGGACAGCGATGCACGAAGAAACACGTCTAGGCATGGAGTCAATAAGCCTGCGGATGGTGTCCTGAAAGATGGCACTCCATTCCCTTTCAACCATTTGCCACAGTTCGTCCTCTGAACGACAGGTTCTGCAAACGGCGTCCAATCACGTCCCACACATGTTCGATTGGTTCCAAGTCAGGAGAGTATGGTGCATCTGTAAACCTCGTAGAGCATGTTGGCTGATTCGAGCACTGTGAGGCCGGGCGTTATCCTGTTGAAAAATTGCATTTGGCAGACCCTGAAGGTAGAGGATTGCCACCGGCCGCAGTACATTATCTACATATCGTTGGGCCGTCATAGTGCCCCGAATACGAACTAGAGGTGATACGGAATTGTATGCAATAGCGCCCCAAACCATTATGCCACGTTGTCGCGCTGTGGGGCGTTCCACAGTTACTGCCGGATTCGATCTTTCTCCACGTCGACGCCACACACGTATCCGATGACTATCGCTGGACAAACAGAAGCGGGATTCATCTGAGAACACTACAGTTTGCCATTCTGCCATTCACGTCGCTCTGGTCCGGCACCATTCCAAACGTTGGAGTCTGTGCTGTGAGGTCAATGGCAGTCTTCTTAGCGGGCGCCGTGATTGCAGGCCACGTGCAACCAGTCGACGGGAAATGGTTCTGGTCGACACAGGAACATCCAGGATACTTTGCACGTGCTGCAGAATCGACGTACAAGTGACTTGCGGGTCCGCCACAGCTTGTCGGTGAATCCGTCGATCCAAGCGGTCTGACGTCACTCTGGCTGCACCTGCACCCCTCAATGTGGCTACATTTCCTCTTTCCAACCATCTCCGACACAGCCGATGCACAGTGCTTGCATCCATGTGGGTATCAGCTGCAATTTGACGTATGGACCAACCTCCTCTTCTCAGTCCGATCACCATACCCCTTGTAAAGTCGTCTATATGCTGGAAGTGTCTTCGTTGAGGACGGCGTGGCATTTCCTCCTATCACACGTATCCTTCGAGACAAAAACCAAATTTCTCCGATAATTAGTCTGACAGAAAAACCAACATGAACATAGCCCACTTTTCAACTTCATTCTCTTATATCTTACTTCACGTGCGTCGGAGAGCTGCGCATTTCATATCATTTGCATAACTCAGTGACGTGCGTCTACGGTAAAATTTGCATGAATTTCTGACCACTCCTTCTGGGTGTTGCATTTTCAATGTCGAGCAGTGTATGTACATTTTTCTTTATTATTGTTCACCGTGCTTTTTTTTTCTTTTTTTTTTGAAATAAAAGGAGCAATTGATGGTCTACTTTTTTGGATTGATCATTGCGTTTTTACAACGTAATTGTACATACGGGTCATTCCACGTCAAGTGATCCAAAATCTGAGAAAAATTTTACCTTACATTTTTGTATTTCTTTCACATTTGGCTCATCAATTGTACCCCTTGAGGTAATCAAAAGTCTCAATTTTTGTATTTTTATCTCTATTATTTTTTCATTTATGAGACTTTGAACTTTGGAAAAACCCTCGTTTTTCCATGGATAAGGGTACATAAAAAGGACCATAACTCGGCACCAAATATAGATAGAACGATTTGGTAAATGGCATTTTAAAGTACGTTAGTTGCCGCTTAATCGGATATGCAACATGACTAATTTAATAAAAATTTTCTTTTTCAAAAAATGAAATTTAAATTTCAAATTTAAATTTCTCAAAAAACATATAATGAATTTTTTTGAAAAAATTCTCAAAAATTCTTGTGTATTTTATCTATGTTTGTTCAAATTTTTAGATTGGGATCTCAATGGGATCATATTTTTTTGAATTTTTGAATAAAACTGCACAGGAAAAAAATGATATTTTTTAGATTCTATTTATTTAAATACTAAGTTCTCTTGCTCATATATTCATGTTTGTTACTACAAAGTAGTAAACAAACATGAATATGTTTAAAGTGAGCTGGCATGAGCTTATAGATTTGTCATGTTCACCCCCCTACCCCTTTCTCCCCCGCACAACCACTCTTTTTTAACACAAAACTGTTCAAAATGTTTAAAAAAAACAAAAACTCTTTGATGCAAAATGAATAGTAAACTTATTTAAAGTGGGGAAATAGGTTTCCTTATAACTAGACGAAGTATCCCCCTCCCCACCCAAATATACCATTCACACTATACTAATATGACGTCTAACCTGGGGATTGAGTTGAGGATTATTTTCAACCTTGGTATATATATTGTTTTTCAGACGAAGTGTTTCTTTTCGATCCGAACTTCAAAGTGCACTTCCATTCGATATCTGAAATTTAACTTTATGATTCATTTCATCTTCTAACCCAGCACCAATCTTCAATTTTGAAGGGTGGAAATAAATGGGTCGCCCCAATATCATAGCAAACAGCAAAATAGCACTGTTTCGCCTCGTTCTCATCGTTTTTTCTATTCTTTTCGCACAAAACTGAAAATAAATCAAAATATCAGATCATATGTCTGTGTCCCCATAACTATCTTTCCACATTATCTAGTGTGCAGCTGTTATTTAATTTTTTTTAATCGTTTGTGTTCTTTTTCATTTTGTTGTAAAGGAAAGTAATGCAGCAAGATATATCTATATATATATATATATTAAACAAACACTGCTTTTTTGAGCACAACCTCACATGTTGTTTAACTTCTTTACAGATTGCTCCCCCCCCCCTTACCCTACCTTTCCACTCCAAACTTTTATTTTTTTTATCATCCCGCCTAGCCCCATTTCAAAGCCTTAGTCTCTAATGATGTCTGGTAGTGTTTCAGTTTGTTCTGTTTGTAACTCTTTCCTATTAGCTTATGAGCTTTGTCCAATAAGAGAAAGGAAAGGCAGTGCTGGGGACTGACATATAACGTGGCACTTTAATTTCGTTTCAGTTTTGTGTAAAAATAATGGGAAAACATTATGATAACAAGGGGAAACAGTGCTATTTTGCTGTTTGCTATGATCTTGGGGCGACCAATTTATTCCCTCCCTTCAAAATTGAAGATTGGTGCTGGGGGAGGGGATGAAATGAACCATAAGTTTAAATTTAGATTTTGAATGGAAGTACACTTCGTGAAGTTCGGATTGAAAACGAAACACTTCATCGGAAAAACAATATATACCTAGGGGGAAAATAATCCTCAAATCAATCCCCAGGTGAGACGTCATATTAGTATAGCGTTAATGGTATATTTGGGTGGGGGAAGGGTTGTACTTTGCCTTGTTATAAGGAAGCCCATTTACCAACTTTAAACAAGTTTACTGTTCATTTTGTATTAAAGAAGCTTTTTTTAGCATTTTAAACAGTTTGGGGGGAAAATGGTTGGGTCAGGAAGGAAGGGAGGGGGAGCTGACCAATCTACAAGTTAATGCTAGCTCACTTACCTAGAGTAAAAATAATAGTCAATTCAATCCCCAGGTTAGACGTCATAATAGTACAGCGTTAATGGTATATTTGGGTGGAGGAGGGGGATACTTCGTCTAGTTATAAGGAAACTCATTTACCAATTTTAAATAAGTTTACTATTCATTTTGTATCAAAGTTTTTTTTTTTTAAACCTTTTGAACAGTTTTGAGTTAAAAAAGAGTGATTGTGCGGGGAGGAAGGGGGGAGGGTGGTGAACCTGACAAATCTATAAGCTCATGCTAGCTCACTTTAAACATATTCATGTTTGTTCACTACTTTTTAGACCATCACAAGCAAGAGAACTTAGTATTTAAATAAATAGAATCTAAAAAATATCATTTTTTTTCCTATACAGTTTTATTCAAAAATTCAAAAAAATATGATCCCATTGAGATCCCAATCTAAAAATTTGTACAAACATAGATGAAATACACAAGAATTTTTGAGAATTTTTTCAAAAAAATTCATTATATGTTTTTCGAGAAATTTAAATTTGAAATTTAAATTTCATTTTTTGAAAAAGAAAATTTTTATCAAATTAGTCATGTTGCATATCAAATTAAGCGACAACTAACGTACTTTAAAATGCCATTTACCAAATCGTTCTATCTATATTTGGTGCCGAGTTATGGTCCCTTTTATGTACCCTTATCCATGGAAAAACGAGGGTTTTTCCAAAGTTCAAAGTCTCATAAATGAAAAAATAATAGAGATAAAAATCCAAAAATTGAGACTTTTGATTACCTCAAGGGGTACAATTGATGAGCCAAATGTGAAAGAAATACAAAAATGTAAGGTAAAAAACGTTGGATCACTTGACATGAAATGACCCATACGTAAATTTTTCTTTATTGTTGTTCAGCGTGCTTTTTTTTTTTTTTGAATTTAAAGAAACAATTGATGGTCTACTTTTGTAAATATGTATATTTCTCTTTATTACTGTTCACCGTGTTTTTTTTTCTTTTTTTGAAGGAGCAATTGGTGGTCTACTTTTTTGGAATGTCCAGTGAGTTTTCAGAACGTAATTGTAAATGTGTAAATTTCTCATTGTTATTGTTCACCGTGCTTTTTTTTTTTTTGAATTCAGAAGAGCGATTGATGGTCTACCTTTTGGATTGTCCAGTGCATTTTTGCAACGTAATTGTAAATGTGTACATTTCTCTTTATTTTTGTTCATCGTGCTTTTTTTAAAACTTTAAAGTAGCTATTTGCGGTCCAGTTACATTCTATTGTAAATATGTCAATTTCATTTTATTACTATTCACTACTCTCTCTCTCCTTTTTAATTAATTTAAAAGAGCTATTCATGATCCAGTCACATTATACATTTTAAGTGTCTCTACATTTTATTTTCAAAACGAAGATCTCTTTTCATTGTTTGTGGAGAGCTTCTTTGTCTTGATGTGTAAATAAAATTCCTATCTAAAATCAAATTATGTGTAAAGTTTTCATTGTTCAGTATTTTTTAAATTTTTATAAAAATAATTGGTGGCTTATTTGTAGATTGTTCAGTGCGTGATTTCAACTTTGCTTGATTTAGAATTTTTAAAATCTTTCATGCCTATTTTCATCAACGCTTTATAGATTTTTACACCCAAAACACCATGTGGAGACGAAATATACATCTAGGCAGAACAACGTCTGCCGGGTTCTGCTAGTATTTATATATTTCTAATGATTTTTTACATTATTTCAGCAGTAATTTTTTAAATAAGTGTTTTGGGAGCATTGTTCATGAAATATGCATGTTTTTCTAAATCGACATGTTTTTTGTAAATTATAGAAATTTTTTTTGCACGTTTTAACATATTCCAGGTCAAACATCAAGGTGAATGATCTTGAATCTTAAATCCATCGTAATCATGTAACATATTTATAGAAAGCTCTATTTTATAGCTTTACGGTGGGCTTTGAACTTTTGTTCTACAATAATTAGGAGACAAGTTACAGTCATTTGAAAATAACTACCTTTCAATTTTTTCGCACATTATGCGTTTTTTTTTACTGTCTTGTAATATGGAGTTTTTAAAATAGAATTCAATAAACTGGCAGGATTACCTATCTTGCCGTAGGAATTCCTCATACAAAATTTTAATAAAATCAGAAACCTACTTTATTTGATTGATCTGACCATGGCTACCTGCGATCTTAAACGGCTAGCCAGACGCGGCGGAGATCAAAGGAAATTTCGTACAAGGCGAAGTTACCGTTGTCGCCGCTTGTGGCGCTGATCTCCTAGGGTTGGTTTGAGCGTTTTTCTGTGTTAACAATCTAGATTTCGCTTTGCTTTTCAGTGAAAACCGCGTTATTTCTTTCAAGTGATTTTTCTATTCATGCATTATTCATCGAAACACATCCCACGATACTCGATTACACATTAATTTCATGTGTTCTTTTTTTTTCTGAATGTTGTTTTAGAGTGTCTTTTGCAAAGTATTGACGAAAATCATTTTCATTCTTTTCGCAGGCACTTTTTTTTTGTATTTTAATTCCGAATTGAAGGAGGGGGTCAGAGGGGGGGGGTCAATTAAAATACACTTTTGTATTTTAATTGACTCCCCCTCCTCCGAATGGGGGGGATTCCGATTGGGGGAGGGGGTCAGAGGGGAGTCAATTAAAACAGTTTTGTATTTAAATTGACCCCTCCCCCGAATTGGGGGGGAATTCCGAATTGGGGGAGGGGGTCAGAGGGGGGGGGTCACTTAAAATACAGTTTTGTATTTTAATTGACCCCCCCCGAATTGGGGGTTGATTCCGAATTGGGGGAGCGGGTGAGAGGGGGATCAATTAAAATACACTTTTGTATTTTAATTGACCCCCCTCCCCAGAATGGGGGGAATTCGGAATTGGGGGAGGGGGGTCAGAGGGGGGTCAATTAAAATACAGTTTTGTATTTCAATTACCTCCCTCTCCTGAATGGGAGGGAAATTCCGAATTGGGGGAGGGGGTCAGAGGGGGGTTCATTAAAACACAGTTTTGTATTTTAATTGACCCCCCTCCCCCGAATGGGGGGATTCCGAATTGGGGGAGGGGGGTCAATTAAAATACAGTTTTGTATTGTAATTGACCCCCTCCCCCGGATGGGAGGGAAATTCCGAATTGAGGGAGGGGGGTCAGAGGGGGGTCAATTAAAACACAGTTTTGTATTTTAATTATCCATCCCCCGAATTGGGGGGGGGAATTCCGAATTAGGGGAGGCGGTCAGAGGGGGGGGTCAATTAAAATACAGTTTTGTATTTTAATTGCCCCCCCCGAATTGGGGGTTGATTCCGAATTGGGGGAGCGGGTCAGAGGGGGTCAATTAAAATACACTTTTGTATTTTAATTGACCCCCCTCCCCAGAATGGGGGAGAATTCGGAATTGGGGGGAGGGGATCAGAGGGGGTCAATTAAAATACAGTTTTGTATTTTAATTGACCACCCTCCCCCGAATGGGGGATTCCGAATTGGGGGAGGGGGGTCAGAGGGAGGGTCAATTAAAATACAGTTTTGTATTTTAATTGACCCCTCCCCCGAATTGGGGGGGAATTCCGAATTGGGGGAGGGGGTCAGAGGGGGGGTCAATTAAAACACAGTTTTGTATTTTAATTGCCCCCCCCCGAATTGGGGGTTGATTCCGAATTGGGGGAGCGGGTCAGAGGGGGGTCAATTAAAATACAGTTTTGTATTTTAATTGACCCCCCATTCGGGGGAGGGGGTTTTTGAAATACAAAACTGTATTTTAATTGACCTCCCTCTGACCCCCCTCCCCCAATTCCGAATTCCCCCCATTCGGGGGAGGGGGCGCCAATTAAAATACAAAACTGTATTTTAATTGACCCCCTCCCCCAATTTGGAATTTCCCCCCCCCCCATTCGGGGGAGGGAGGTAATTAAAATACAAAACTGTATTTTAATTGACCACCCCTCTGACCCCCTCCCCCAATTCGAAATTTCCCCCCATTCTGGGGAGGGGGTTTTTTAATACAAAACTGTATTTTAATTGAGCCCCCCCCTGACCACCCTCCCACAATTCCGAATTCCCCCCCTGTTCGGGGAGGGGGTCAATTAAAATACAAAACTGTATTTTAATTGACCCTCCCTCTGACCCCCCTCCCCCAATTCGGAATCCCCCCATTCGGGGGAGGGGGCGCCAATTAAAATACAAAACTGTATTTTAATTGACCCCCCTCCCCCAATTCGGAATTTCCCCCCCATTCGGGGGAGGGAGGTAATTAAAATACAAAGCTGTATTTTAATTGACCCCCTCTGACCCCCCTCCCCCAATTTCGAATTCCCCCCATTCGGGAGAGGGGGGTCAATTAAAATACAAAACTGTATTTTAATTGACCCCCCCCTCTGACCCTCCTCCCCCAATTCGAAATTTCCCCCCCATTCTGGGTAGGGGGTTTTTTAAATACAAAACTATATTTTAATTGACCCCCTCTGACCCCCCCTCCCCCAATTCCGAATTTCCCCCCATTCGGGGGAGGGGGTCAAAAAAACTGTATTTTAATTGACCCCCTCTGATCCCCCTCCCCCAATTCGGAATTTCCCTCCCATCCGAGGGAGGGGGGGTCAATTAAAATACAAAACTATTTTAATTGACCCCCTTCTGGCCCCTCTCCCCAAATTCGGAATTTCCCCCCCATTCGGGAGAGGGGGTTTTGAAATACAAATCTGTATTTTAATTGACCCCTCTGACCCCCCTCCTCCAATTCCGAATTCCCCCTGTTCGGGGGAGGGGGTCAATTAAAATACAAAACTGTATTTTAATTGACCCTCCCTCTGACCCCCCTCCCCCAATTCGAAATCCCCCCCATTCGGGGGAGGGGGCGCTAATTGAAATATAAAACTGTATTTTAATTGACCCCCTCCCCCAATTCGGAATTTACCCCCCATTCGGGGGAGGGAGTAATTAAAATACAAAACTGTATTTTAATTGACTCCCCTCTGACCCCCCTCCCCCAATTCCGAATTCCCCCCCCCCCATTCGTTGGAGGGGATCAATTAAAATACAAAACTGTATTTTAATTGACCCCCCTCTGATCCCCCTCCCCCAATTCGGAATTTCCCTCCCATCCGGGGGAGGGGATTCCCCTCTGACCCCCTCCCACAATTCCGAATCCCCCCCATTCGGGGAGGGGATCAATTAAAATACAAAACTGTATTTTTATTGCCCCCCCCCTCTGACCCCCCTCCCCCAATTCGAAATTTCCCCCCCATTCGGGGGAGGGGGGGTTTTGAAATACAAAACTGTATTTTAATTGACCCCCCTCTGACCCCCCTCCCCCAATTCCGAATTCCCCCCCTGTTCGGGGGAGGGGGTCAATTAAAATACAAAACTGTATTTTAATTGACCCCCCTCTGATCCCCCTCCCCTAATTCGGAATTTCCCTCCCATCCGGGGGAGGGGATCAATTAAAATACAAAACTGTATTTTAATTGACCCCCCCCTCTGATCCCCTCCAGCAATTCGAAATTTCCCCCCATTCTGGGTAGGGGGTTTTTGAAATACAAAACTATATTTTAATTGACCCCCTCTGACCCCCCCTCCCCCAATTCCGAATTTCCCCCCATTCGGGGGAGGGAGTCAAAAAAACTGTATTTTAATTGACCCCCTCTGATCCCCCTCCCCCAATTAGGAATTTTTCTCCCATCCGGGGGAGGGGGGTCAATTAAAATACAAAACTGTATTTTAATTGACCCCCCCCCTCTGACCCTCCTCCCCTAATTCGGAATTTCCCCCCCCCCCATCCGGGGGAGGAGGTCAATTAAAATACAAAACTGTATTTTAATTGACCCCCCTCCCCCAATTCGGAAGGACGGGCCTGCATCTAACTGCATTTTAATTGAACTTATACGTTTTCTTCGGCGCTTCTTTAAATGTAATTTTAGAAGAATCAGCTTTCCTTTTTGCAACTCTGGTTAAACCGGAAGTGAGGAAAATGCAATCCTTTAAATAAATGATTGTCTCTCGAATATATAAAGCTATCTTCTAAATCAGATGTAAACGTAATGTTTCACGTAAATGTAGTTTCGAAGACTGCATGTGTTATGACTTTTAAACAATCTTTAAATTGTTTCATGTGCTTTATAAATGTTTTAAACTGTGAACACATAACAACACTATGTATTTCAATGTTTGTTTTTTTTTTCATCAAGACTGAAACAGTTTTACTCCTAGAAATCAAGTCTTTACACGCATGTTATTACTATACCTTTCCCTCTAAAAAGTCTCACCGAACCCTAGGAGATCAGCGCCAAATGACTGATGTGGCAGAAAATGTAAGTTCTGCTTGTACGCTCTTTTTCGCCCGTCTGGTTAGCCGCTTAAGATCGCAGGTAGCCATGATCTGACATAGGATTGCCCAATTGTTCATAATGTCGTTCTTGAAATTAAATGAATACCAAAAATACTACTAATGTGTCACAGAAATTTAAAGTACAATAACTTTACACTACAAACTATTTGAACAAAATAGCAATAATTTAAGCAAATAGTAGCAAGAAGCAAAAATCCCTGACTACAGAGCTAGTCTAACTTTAAAAAAAAAAATTAAAAAATTTTCAAGCATTTCGCCTCAAAGGATTTTACTGTTTCGATAAGACAAATAATAGAGTATAAATAATGGCAAAAGAAAAAAAAATGTTTTCAATAATGTTGCTGGCATAAGAAGTTACGGCAGCTTGAATATCGGTAAAATATGACATTTTCCATATTTCTACCTAACGTTACTAAAAGCACATTCAACTTGTCCCAGTAATTTAGGCATTTTTTGACAGTGCTTATTCTTGCCTTTCAAACGACACCGCTTTTTGTGGGAGCAACGAAAAAGGTGCAAGCTGTTTTTGAACCTCAAATATGCTAAAAAACGTCGAAAATGGCACTTATTTGTGACCTTCATGGACCTTGTGACAATAACTTGCCACAAAGTCATCAGTCATAACATAAAGTCCGACTCACTATACTTCATTTAATTTTTTTTTCGAGTCAAACCGTTTGTGGAAATATTTATAGCTCACAGTAATTTTGATGTCTTAAGAATCTGCTTCATTTTTGATGCCACACACTAACCTTTAAGGGCCCATAAAAATGTGCAACACAACTCTGGAACGAACCATTATATATTTGGTGTTTTACTAAGATAAGTAACAGCTAGTAATTCTTTGGAGAAAATCTGAGATGACACGAATCACCTCATAATGTTAAACGTGACAGTTTCTCAGATTCTAGATCCTTTGTGAGAAATAAGAGTATGACTTTGATACATTATTTTGCAAATTTCCCAAGTCCATACCTTCCAACATGTCTACTTAGAAAATCTTAAATTTTTTCCTACGAATTCGTACTGAGACAATAACGTATTTCTTAATGAAAATCAGACATTAAATAAGTTATTGTAATTATATCACCGTCACTTTCGGTAGTTTTCTTTCATTTTAATTGATATTTTAGCTTTTCTTTATATTTTCAATTGAATAAATTCATTTCAGTTGCAATTTTCAGTGACGTATGTGTTAAATATAAGCATGCTGGTAAAAAAGCATGAAAAAAAATGAAATAAAATAAAGTAGTCTTCGGTAGTCATGTTAAAATAACTTCTAACCATCAAAAATATTAAAGCACTGACCAGATATTAAAGGATTGAAATGTCAAGCAAAAGAAGCGATTTTACGAGAATCGCAGGTAGAATGTAAACATGTAAAATGGGGTGGAAAAAATTTATAAATTATAAAAATAAATAATTAAATGTGATAACCTAAGCTAGCGTATGTCAATGTAACCTAAAAATTTCGCAAATGTTAAAATATTTGCACGATGCAAAAGGATTGCAGTCTCAACCACGCGGATCAGTTCTCCGTGAAGTACGCGTTCAGTGCTGAAATATGACGAAGTTTAGGCTTTGCCTCGCGTATGAATACATGTAACGATGTATTCTAAAGAAGCTTCGTCGTTAAAATGTAGTTATATATGGAAAAAAAATGGAATTGATGAAAAAATCTGAAAAACGTACGATTTTACACCTTTACCGTACGATCGTGCAAAAGGGCAAAAAACGTACATTGTACGGCCAAAACGTACAAGTTGGCAGGTATGCAAGTCCCATGAGTATGTAAGCTAGGTCTAAAACAACACTTGAAGTATAACTACAGTTGTATGCCAAAGTTTTTAATTCTATGGCTTACAGAAAAGTAGTTTTGAAACTTGATTTTTGATATTGAAATTATCATTTTTGGGAACGTTTAATTAAGCAAGTTGGTTAGATCTCACGTATTTCTGCACTAAGTTTTAAAAATATGACACGTAGAGTATAATTAATGGCGTACAGAATAATTGACCTGTATTTTACTGATTTTGTTTTTCAAATTATCAACTTTGAGACCGTGTAGTTGAAAAGAATACTTTATTAGATGCCATAGGTTAACCTGGGCCTTAAACTACAACACTCGAACTGAAACTACAGCGGTGTCTCAAGTTCATTAACAATCCGCGCAGAGTTATTAACCATGAAATTTGATCTTTTTTTGAAAATTGTCAACTTTGAGACCCTTTCACTACCAAAGCAAAAACCCATGATACTTTCAGTTTTTTTGAGTATTGTACTATGGTAAGTATTTTTTTTTTTACTTTTATAAAAGCATGTGTTTGGGATAGAAAAGGGAAGAGGTGCAGTTTAATTGCGGCAAATTGTTTTACGTGAAGACTTTCTCTAAATTACATGCTTTAAACTCGAGTTCAGAGCGTAAAATATAGCAAAAAAATTTATGACTTTTTTCAACTTCGCACTATGATCGCATTTATTTAACTCACCAGAAGAAATGTCAGAAACTTCAGTTAGAACTTAAATAAAAATGTCTGATATGAGCACAATAAAACTAGTAAGCGAAAAGTGAGTCCTCATCCTCATAAAAGTTTACTTACCAAAGAAATAAAAAACTACTGGCCATCCGCCAATGGAGATGCTATCACAAATCATGCTTGATAGAATACCCGGTATCAACAGTCCAAATATAAGTCCGGAGAGGGCAAGTCCAGAGAGAAGTCCACGGTCGACAGCCGGAAACCAGTTCACTAATACAACTGTCAACGAAGGGAACATGAGACCCTGAAAATGTTTTTTTTTTTTAAAGAAAAATTAACAAGTACTTAATATCTGTACGTCAGAACCAGACTAACGTAAGTCCATTTTCGTCATTTTTCAGTAGAGGGGAAAAACGATGTATTCGACAATCGTTTTTCCCCTCTACCGAAAAATGACGAAAAAGGACTTACGTTAGTCTGGTTCTGAGGTACAGATATATGACTCCAGTTTTATTTGCGTTTGTCCCCCTTTAAAATCAAAGCATATGATCAAATAACCAATCTTGACATCGACAGGAGAACAGCCACCACTCTCATCAGGCTAAGAACAAAACATAAAAGCTTCTGCTGATGGGACTAAAAATATCAAAACTGTGGAAACTGTCTCGATGAAGAGCTCACACCATATCATGTTTTCAACTGTTGTGCAGTTGCTGCAGGTTTTCACATCTTAAACTACTCTACAGAGAAAGATTTGTACTCTTGTAATGCCATTGATATAGCTAAGACTATTCAAGCACACCATGATTAGTGATGTCATTGAGGATACGACACCAACCAACCATTTGCGTTTTTGGTTGACATGAAAAGAAAAACAAGAAGTTGTCAGAAACTAAACGAGCCTACTTTCCCGTACATCGACATCGGCATTCTAGCATCTGATCAATATTCTCTTGATTATCTGGGACTGAAAATATATGTCAAACATGCCATTTTAGCACTTAAAGCTGATTTCTAAAAGCAAAATATACCCCTCTCATCAGATGAAATCGACACGTAAAAAGTAAATAAACGAATAAATAGTATCCGATAAGTTTTGTCGCACCTTTTAAAGAATGTAACCGTTATAGTTCTTTCCTAGAAAAATTAATAAATCGTTTTCAAAAGAAAAAATAAATAAATAAATAAAATAAAAGTGCAAAGAACATCAAAACACATTTTATCAAAGAAAGAAAAAAAAAACTCGTTCGTTAATAAAATGTCTCAAATTTCATTTTTAATCCGTTGCCCGTTGTTAAATATAAATAAAGAATAAAATGCTCTCGTCTTAAAACTTTTTCTGAACTGTTCATCATTGAACGAAAAATGTTTCAAATTAAAAAGTGAAATATGGGAATGAGCCTCTCCGAAATCTTTCGAACAAAAAAAAGTTTATTCAATTCGGACGGTTCACTTAAAAGTTAGTAGGTGGGGAAAAGGTTGTTTGAACGGTTCAATGTTGAACGAAAAAATGTTCAAATTGAAAATTTAAATACGGTAATGAAGTATCCTTGCCGAGATCTTTCGAACAAAAAAAAGTTTGTTTAAATCGGACTGTTCACTCAAAAGATATTAGGGGTGAGAGCTTGTTTGAACGGTTCAATGTTGAACGAACAATTGTTCAAATCGAAAATGTAAATACGGGAATGAAGTTTTCTTGATAAGATCTTTCAAATAAAAAAAAAGTTTTCTCAAATCGGACTGTTTACTAAAAAGTTAGTATCGCGGGACAGGTTGTTTGAACTGCTCAAAAATGAACCAAAAATTTTTCATATCGAAAAATCAAACATGGGAATGAGCTGTACTCGCCGAGATGTTTCCAACAAAAAAAAAAAAAGTTCGTTCAAATCGGAATGTTCATTCAAAAGTTATTAGGGGGGGGGGGCAGACAGACCAACCGACCGACAGACTGACAAACAAATTCCCCATCTCAATAAATTCCCCATCTCAATACCCTACTTTCCAATTTTTAATTTTTCGATATTTATTTTACTTTTTTGTTTCTTTTTGACTTTGTTTTGGACTTGGCGATATTTTTTTAGATGCATTAAGCCACTTTAAATGCTTTTTTCGTCTCTTTTATTTTTAACGGGAAAGTGGGCTAAAAAGAGAACTGATATCTCAATAACTTACCTGTCCGCATCCTCGCAAAAATTGAACAAACATCAGAAAATAAGGGCCCACATTAGCTGTAAATGGAGTAACCATTGTGCTAAAAGAGGAAATGAATGTTCCAATCACTAGTATTGTTTTAGGTCCCAACGTTTCCGCCAGTTTTCCTCCAGTGATCAAAAACAGCATATACCCAAAAGATCCAGCTCCTAAAATACTACCTTGGATTTCTGGGTTCCAGTCGTACCTGTCATGCTATACAAAGAGAAAAAATACGCAAGTCGAGCATTTGTAAATTAAATTTAGCATTAAAAATAATGCTAGTTCTTCTAGTTTTGTTGAGTAGGTACGTCCTCTGATATTTCTTTTGAAGTTTACACAGTCAATAGAATGTATTCAGTAAAACAGTCGCTAGATACAAAGATAGTTTAAATAAAATTTTTAAGTGTGTAACTTACTGCTCACACACATTATTGCTTGGATGTTAAACACACACACACACACACACACACACACACACACACACACACACACACACACACACACACACACACACACACACACACACACACACACACACACACACACACACACACACACACACACACACATACACAAAAAAAGAGGGTAAGATTGCAGTTCATCATGACTTTAGGCGACATTCTTTAATATTATGGCTAGTAGGGGAGAGTGGTAATGAATGGGCCACTTTTTGGTTTTGAATTTTTGTAATTTTTTCTAACACTTTGTTTTAACTCTAGATTGGTGTTTTAGTTACTTTACTTATCTGGCTATCTAAAAAAGTCATAAAAGTTGGATTAGCACCTGTCGATAATGAATTATAATAGAAAATAAAAATTTTGAAATTTGGCCCATTCAACCCCACCTATGGGGTTGAATGGGCCATCGAAGGTATGAATGGGCCACTAAATAAATTCAATGAAAACATGTGGATTTAATCTTTTATTTGCTGAATATGACAAAATAAATGTGACACTTGACATGATGATACAAAATCATACTGATTTAAAATTATATAAACATCAAAACTGATGCAATTAAAATAAAACTGATACATACCAATTATAGCAGAAAAATGACTAAATAATGAGATTGTAAGAAATAAATAACATCAAATATATATATAAAAAAAAAGCAGATAATACACACTATGATTTAACAAAATTTATATATTTCAAAAATAATATTAAAAATCACTTTCAAAAACTTCATCTTCATTTTCAAACTTGTCAAAATTCAAATTTTTTTTTTTAAATTTACTAGACATCGGGAATAAGAAATATCTAACTTAAGTTACCAAGAAAGAAAATGAAATTGTACTGTGAGGAATATAATATGAAGGAGAGAGGGGGACTTTTTCAAGCCACGCACTGCGACCAGAGGTCTATTGTACTATAGGAATATAATATAGATCTGCAAATTATGTTTAGAAGTTACTACAAACCTATTTTGACGACAGTAATCTTTATCTATGATAGCTGTGTTTCATATTAATGCGAAAATCCAAAGAAAAGGAAGAAAAACAATATTTAGGTGGCCCATTCATTACCATGACATAGTGGCCCATTCAGCCCCACCTATACTTTTGGAATACATTTAGGTTTTTTGAGTACATTGAATTTAAATAACATCAAAATACATTTTAAGATTAGTTTATAGATGTGAAAAGACTAACTTATACAAATGTATGCAGTGAAATACTTGGTACATTTCAGCTAGGAAATGTTTTACTAAAAAGGGAAAAACTTACTTTTTAGTCAGATTCTTGACCATGCCACTCTAGTTTGAAAATGGCTCAGCGCAAACGAATGAAAATTGGATGAGTTTAGTAGAACAAATAGCTACATCTATTGATAGCATCAAAAAAAAAAATTCATGCAAATACTTTTTCATATTTTGTTAGTGGCCCATTCATCACCATGGCCCATTCATTACCACTCTCCCCTACATAATTTTTCGGAAGGGCTTATTTTCTCCTCTATTTACTACGTAGAAAACAATATTGAATCCGCGAAAATTTTCGTAATCAACGATTTGTATCTTTTGAAGTGCGTTAGATCCATTTTGACCATTTTGGAAACTGTCTTTCTGTATGTGCACACGCAGGTTTTGTGGCTGGTTCATTTCAAACTGACCACATCAAATCTGTTAAAATTCTGCACACGTATGTACCTCAATGTGAAATGGAGCTCATTTGTTTCCCGCTCCAATTGATCCCAGGAGGGAAGAGCAACCGAATAATCAATCAGTATGCATGACTGTTGTCTTTCAGAAAGTAACCGATGGGTTTAGAAAAAAAATTGATCTGTAAGCAGACCTTAGAGTCAGAGGCGCAGATTCAATTTTAGGGATAATAGCTCAAAGGGTTTGGAAAACTGAACTTTTTTTTCATTTTTTTAAAGTAAGAACTTCTTTAGGTGCGTTAGACAGTTTTTGAGATGAGAAAAAACAATTGAACTCGCTACTCACTGTTATTATTATCGTTGCCGACACCTCTGTTTCTGAGTATGTACACATATTATGTATGTACGTACACAAGCATGTTGTCATTTTCTCAGATGAAAAAAAAAAAAAAAAAAAACACTGACGATTCAAAAAGTACACACGTAATTGTTCAAGTTTTTACTTCTGTCGGCACTCCCGGAAAGGCACTGCTTTTCTTTCTTTTTTTTGCGCAACTTCTATACCTCAAAAAGTAAATCAAAGATTTAGATAAAATTGGATAGATAAAATTGGTTAGATAAAATTGGATAGGCTTGGAGAGAATGACCTCCCTATTCGTTTTTCGCACTAATGCGCTCCAAGTGTGTTGTGCACTACTACGCTCTATATCGATCATTTTGACTGGCTATAGGGTAGTTCTATTTTGAAAAAAAAAAACATTGATTGCTGTACAAAACAACCTGCAGAGATTCCAAACGTAATAGGTCCTGGTTTCGTAGCATGAAGTTTTGAAGAACATGAACTCTACTTATATCAAATACTGTCAAATTTTGAAGCTTACCGGAAACACTATTTATATGATGGTATTTCAGCTCCGTAACGGACGTATCTTATAAGATACGTCTATTATAGAGAAAATGCTATTATTTCAATATTTTTTCTAGAAATTTTCAAAATTGGACTGCATATTATATGGTAGTAAAGATCATGTTCTTCATTAAGTTCGTAATGTAAAACAAGAATAACATATTTCGTGTCTTTGTAAGCTGTTTTGTTAAAACTGATACGTCGGTTACCGTTGAACTGCCTTATATTTAAAGAAATGAAGTGAGGATTCAGTTGAAATTGGATGCTCAAATGTACCTTTTTTTGAAAAAGGCGCAGATACTTTTGGTGGCAATCGCTTCAAAGAGGGCTCTTTTTTTGTCATTGTTTGCACGATCGTACATGAGGTTGATGTGTTAACCTTTTAACTGTCATGCCCGAGATAATCTCGGACACAGCACTGGTGTTTGCAAATGGCACGCCCGAGTATTACTCGTTTTTTTTTTTTTTTTTGAGTGCATCGTATTGTTACACCCGAATATATATCGGGAGACGTTTATTTCGGCTTCATCTCTTTGTCAAACCCGACTGTTTCTCGGGTTTGTGCTTGGAAAAGTGCTTCCAGTTACAGCACACAAGACTGAATTACTGAAAGGTATTCGCTTTTATTTATTAATTTTTTTTCATTTTTTTTTAGCAAATAATTATATTTTTTTCATTTTTAGAAAATAATGCTCCACTAGAAGCGAACTTTACAACTGCCATGTTGAGTGGCAGCCGCCTCAAGCAAATATGCAGTGGTTACAAAACTTAAAATATTTTACACATGTGCTTCAAAATATCAATTCTTAACTGCTAAGTATATTTTATTTCGTACTAAACATTTGATTTTTGCAATAAAAAAAATTAACAATTTGTGCAACCAAATCATCAAAATAACTTGACAGTTAAAGGGTTAAAAAGGTTAACATGATTTGCAATTTTATCTTATTAAGAGAATATTCATATGCTCTAGAAAATTAATCTTGGTGTATGGAAAAATTGACTGGCTTAGTTCCAGAAGAAAGTTAAAAAATAGAAATAAAAATACGGTTTGAATAAATTTCCATTTTATCAGTTACTATTAATACCCAAGTAGCACACTTCGTTTTTTAAAGGTTGTAAAATGGTTATTAACGTTGTAACAACCGCTTAAAAACGTTTATAAAACGTTAAAGGTTATTTGTGCTATCTGGGTAGTTTCATTTTAAATCTCGACTCTAGAACTTTTTTTCATAAAAAGTTTATAAATGTGCATGTTGACATGTTGATGGGGTTGAAGTAGAGCACTCTCCCTCTGTACTCTTATAAACATATCTCATTGACCCCCCCCCCCCCACCCCGCCTCCAAGCACTTCCTTTAAATCAAGAATGAAAAGCTATTGAAATATTTGTCTAAGTAATAAAAGACTTTAACACTTGTCATAACAACAACGTGAAAAAACACATTGAAAACATTGTCATGAAAAGTGATGATTTACATCATAAATCATTGCGCTTGCCCGACGCCCCGGCATGCCAGGGACCGTGCCGGTTTTCAGACAAAACTCCGGGACCCCGGCCGGTTTACTTCATCACACGGTAAAAGATAAAAGATAAATTTGATTATAGGAGACCAAGCTGGGGAGGGGAAAGGGAGGAGATTCTGCTGTCTCTGTTGAACATTTCATAAATCTGGCAAAACTACGAATTTTGAACGTGATATAACAGAAAGTAATAATGTCTTATGCTTTCTTTTCAATTTTTTAAACAAGCCACAACCCTTATCTTCCTCTGCAGGGTAAAGAAATAAAAGCATATCACAATTCTAAAATGAACCGTTTATGTACCCCTTAGTGAATGAAAAATATCAACGCTTTTTTACATTATTTCAGAACATTCACGTTAAGTATTAAAAATACCCATAAAATTGTAGATCATAAAGTACTTTACCTGATCATATGAAATTTCGTTGATAGTTCCGGTCGATTTATTTGAGATTTGTTCCATACCATGATTTTTGCCATCTGAAAAATTCACTATAGCTACTATGGCAACACTCATGTTAATTCTGTGAGTAGACAAAAGAAAACAAACTGCAAATCCATGAAGTGTGACGGTATAACGTCGTTTCCAAAAAGGCTCTTTAGTTTCTACAAAGAAAAAGACAAAAATTAATTAAAATTAAGAAATGGAAAAAAAAAACGAATTAAGTAAGAAAAATCTATTAATTAAATAAAAATCTTCCTTTTGAAACTGTCGGCATGGAGCGCATTTTTAGTTTAAAAACGCATATTTCAAAAAATTTACAGGTGGATGTGGTATACGTTAGTTGTTATCCGAACGATTGAGCAGCTTGTTCTGCATTTGGCAGATCAAGCTGAGGATGAAATGGACGTATAACTTGTTTCTTAAACTTAGCTCAAAGTGGACTCCGATTCACTAGAGTTTGCCCAAGAGAAGTGATATACTACAATCAGTAACACTGCATGGTCGTACCAAAACTTAAACCCATGAAAGAAGACTTCAGCACAACTAGTTATGTCAACGGGCGGTGCTTCTGATATAAAAAAAAAATTTCGTTTTTTCCTTTTCCCCTTTCCCCATTTTGACAACTTGGCTGTTTCGGTCGAAACACATAGGACTTCTACACATACTTTTTAGTTATTGTAATATCCTTAGAAACAATCTTAAAACAAGTCATCAATCCTTAAACAGAAAGAAAAAAAATATTGTATAAGAAATATTAGGTTGGGCAGTTTTATCTTAGAAGACAGCCTAGAGGCTCGCTTTCAACTGACCCAATATTCTCTTTAAAGCTTTTTTTTTTAAATACGTTTTCAATAAATCAATAAACTTTCTTACGGTTTTTAATCTGAATGCAAACAGTAAAATTTTTAAAAACAACCGAAGTTTGACTTATTTTTAGTTTGTTTTGTTTTTCGTTCACAGTCCAGTTTCGCATTTACTGCAATAAATAATTGCTGTGCAGAGCTTTTTTCGTTAAGGACTTTTAAAATTAAAAACATACCATAATTCACCAGGAGGGAGTAGCTGCACTTATTATCCCACCTTGTCCTTCCCCCAAAAGGATTGTTATTTGGAGTATTTATTTTTTTTAATTTATTAAATATATATTTGCTTTATGGTTTTAAGTAAGTTCCCACTTTTGGATCAAGGGTTGAAGTTCGTCTTATAACTCAGCTTATACAGTGATTATTACCATTTAAAAAGTTCTAAATTCATCATCTTTTTTCGAACACCAGTCCAAAAATTTACTAACCAACTTTAATCATTTCTTTATCAATCTCGACGTGTGACAAGGAGACTTTTTTCGGAGCTGGCTACTGTAAAAACTTCAAACGCTTTTCGAAAAAGAACTATTACTGTCAAAACTCGATAAAAAAACCCAAAGAACTGTAAACACCAAAATGTCTCAACTGTAGTTGGTCTTATATATAACCGTCTTATAAACAATAAACAGCTAACGATATTATAGGGTTTAGAAATGTAATTCGTCTATACAGTAATTTGTCTTTAGCGTGTTCGAATGACCGAGGCTCGGGTATATGAATTGAAGGGGCAAGTGGATAAAGGTGATATGAGACAATTTTCGATAAACGCACTTTTTGCCATGGATGAAGGTGATTAGGTAATAATTTTTTTTGAAAGCTTTTTCTAGAAATTTAAAACATTGTCACGTATCACCTATATTCACTTGCCCTTTTAATTGTGTTTGTGAGTTAACACAATTGAACACACACTAATTTGAATTTGTGTATATCGGCGAAATCCAGATGTTACATATCACCTTTATCCTCTTGCCCCTTCAATTTTGAAAGAGCTTAGTTGGAAGAAATCGTAGTTTTAAAAACTGACTAAGTCAACGACCAAAAGTATTTAATAGATACTATCACACTGAAATGCAAATAGGAATATATAGCCCTAATCTCGCTGTCAAAAGCCAAGGATCTTTGAATCATTGACGTTGGTTAACGTACGTGCTTGTATATTCCTGCGACTCTGTGCATTTTTCAAACTGGAATATTAATCAGACGAAAATATATGTATGTTATGTATTAAAATATATAGTATGGTTCAGTATGAAATAAAATATTGTGTGAAGCATGGAATCGTATATTTATTGAATTTTTTTCGTCTACAAGTCAGTTGTCTGATGGTCTCCGAAACATCGTAGATCCAGTGATTCAAAGAAATACCTAAATTCTTAACCCCGATAACTTGTGATTGGGTATGGTAGTGGAAAACGGGATAATGGAGTTTGCACAAAAATACTTAAGTTAAGAAATCAACAAACAGAGAACACTTCTTTAGCTATTATAGGAAATATTATATTTTGAAGCTTCGAGTTATCAGATTTGTCGAACTCGTCATCGTGTTCAATTCTTCCCCTTTTATTTGAAGTAATAAACAAGGGTATTTTGGCATTTCTGAAGTAAACAATTGCCAAAGTTTGCATTCTTAAACATCTTGTATTACGCCCAGGTCGTTGAAAATCTTATGGAACTGGTCAGAGTAAAATAGAAGAAAAGATATTTGGGGAAAACGCATGAGTTGGATTTGTTTTTGTACAGCTTTATATCTGCTATCCTCAACATCAAACTGAGTTATTTCAAAAAAATTAATCCGAACTTGTTTAAAATAATATAATAATTGTAAATGAAAAAATATGTTAAAATATGTAACTTCTATAAGCAACCTCCCACTTTGATTGGTTACTTGGAAAACGTAGGGTGTTGAACATGGAGTACAGTCACCTATCAGTAATGAATTCAAAGGTTTTGGAACAATGAAATGTAGTTATTTTACGGAGAAAGAGCTTTACATTGCACATTTATTGAGAAAAATGAAAAGCTGGACTGTAAAAGAGGAAAAACAGCACCCCCTCCAAAGAAAAAGCTAAAAACCAAAAGATTAATTTTGGTTGATTTTAAGAAATGTTTAGGGCCAATAAGCGATCTGAAAACTCGAATTTTTAAAAAAGATATATGAAAAGAAGATGCATGTGTCGAAAGAGCGCATTTGAATGGTATTAAACTCAAGAATCTAAAGTTCCATAATTTTTTTTTTTGAAGATTAACCATTTTTTTACCCATCTTTTTTAAACTATAAAGGCTTAGGAGCGATCTGAAGACATGGGTATTAAATTATTTTTATCGTATTTAGGATGTCAAAAAATTTTTTTTACTATTAAAAATCATTTATTGAAAATATCCATTTTTCTGACGATTACTGTGTTTGTATCCATGAGTGATACTTTAAATTATTACTGATTTTTGGTCATCACACTGTTACAATAAAGTTTTAAATATTTAATGTCGATGGTATGAAATATTTATATTTTGTCATTGGAGTCACATATCGGGAGTTATACAAAATAAATTCTATTGATACAGACTTACCGTGCTCTTGATGTTCGTTTAAATTTACATAGCCTGTTACATGTTTTAGGCAAAGCTTCTTCTCCATTTGCATGAAATGTGAGTAAAGCAAGGATTTTTTTAATTAGCGTAACTTTTTCCTTCCAATTGCCAATCTAAAATAAGGAAAAATAACGGATAATAAATAATATAAATTTACTACCTGACTCGGCCACGCGTTGCTGTGGCTAAGGTTTGGGTTAAACTATCTAAATTTTAATATTACACAGGTAAAAGTTCACAAATTACAGTAAAACATTTTTTTATTACAATACAATTGAGAAAAAAAAATCACAAAAAGTGAATATTGTATAACTTAAAAACCCGAAAAGGTACGATATTTACGAAAAAGTCGAATTTTGAATCGCAAACTATGAGGTGTATATTTATGTTACAAAGCAATGTGAAGGTAAAAATTGTGTGTATAGAAATAATTTTAATCCTTTATGTTAATTAATTTCTGAAGAAAGTATTTAGTGCTTTATAATTATGAATGCATAATGCTCAGGCATCAGAGAAATACTAGTTCTTGTTTTCATCAATTATCTAATTTATTGTTCAATGATTTAATAAATTAAACTTCATGACATATTGGGTAGATAATACAGCTATTAATAAATATATCATTATTTTTTGGTTTAATTAATTTTAAGTCCATGAGAGGGGGGACAAAAGCATATGGTCGTCGCGAAAAACATGCATATACTGTCAGCAGGATATTTCTTAATGGGAGAAATAACCAAAAGTAAACTCTTTTCCTGTGAATAGCTAACATATTAGTGGCTTGTTTAAAAAAAAAATTAAAGTTTCTACTGCTCCCCCTTTATGAGAAAAGTGGCTGCCAAGATGGCCAAAAACACATTTTTTGCCTTATGGCTTATCTTTAAGCTGAAATATTTCCAAGAAGGTGTGAGAAACCCAAAAAATTTATTGCGTAGCAATTTACAGGGAGGACCTGTACACTACCAGAGAGTGAGAAAACCTTTGGTTTTGTTTGCCTTTTTTCGTAATAAATGCCTCAATTTTAGCAAAATCTGCAAAATCAAGTTTTTGTGGTGACAACTTCAAAGAGATCTGTACCTTGGCAATTTTTATTATGAACGTTCTAGTATTTTTTTAGGAATGCCTGGAGTAACTAGTTTCCATAGATATCTAACACTTTTATTTTGCTAGAGTACGATTTTTTATAAAAAATGATTAAATAACATCACTTTTTTAGTATTTTGACGTGGCGGACAAACTTTGAGGGCATGTATCTCAGAAAATAAGTGGAGCAGGAACCTAACAATTTGGACTTTTCCATGCCTCTATATGATTAACATGTGTGCCAAATTAAAAGAAAATCCGAGTCGGTCGTGCGCCCCCATTCGGTGAGTTGGTATGGAATCACTCCTAAATAAACCTGACATAAAAATCACTAAACAATATGAATATTTTATAACTGAAAGCTCGAAAAAGGTATGATATTTTTCACTAAAATAATTTTCCTAAAAAAATATTTGTACCTAAACATGAGTGCAAATATTTTAAAAACATAAAAAATAGCATGTGGGCAATTCCATGCATGTGTGGAAAAGCGTTGAAAAAATCAAATTACAGCAATGCGCCTGTTTTGCATATTTTTTGGTTTAAAAATGTTAGAAGTTTATTATTTATACTAATTTTTTGTCAAGAATGTAGTATTTTTAGTTTTGGCAGTACTTTGAAGTTGGAAATGGAATATTTAACTTTTGGTAAAGAAAACGATCAATCTTTGAACGTTGGTAAGTTCAATGTTTTTCTTTAGATAACTGTTTTAAAGGAAGAATATTGATTATTACACTTAAATTCAACATTGTGAATTGCTAAAACGAATGTTTTAACTTAAATTAAGTGATTTATGTGAACTTCAAAAATGCACAGTTCTATGTAACGTAAGTTACCAAAAACATGTTAAAGTTCGTGTTGAGCATAAAGAAAGGGCAATGCAATGTTAACAATACTATATCTTCTATCTTATAAGTATACGTTAAGCAAGTAGGTAAAGTTTTTTTTTTAAATATTGTTTATTAAATTTTTTGTGCTACAATTAAAACGTGTAACGTAAGTTACCGACATATGCAGGTAATGTAAGTTACCTAAGTAGAACTGAAATACTTTTGTATATAAAGAAAGTAAATTGTGAAATAAACCTATGTGGTTAGTAGGAGTAATTTATTCAAGAATTCTTTTAAATGTACTGTATTTACTTAATTTAAATTAATCATATTTCTTAAAATGTCTCTATTTGTTAATAAGATTACAATACACCTCTATTATAAATTACATGTTTCATTTTGACTTTAAAGATATTAATAATCTCTAAACAATATCACTGCATTCTGAATATTTAGAAGGTAATTTACTATAAATTATTCAAAAATGACTTCTGTTATGCTTTAAAGTTTTGAAATATGTTTTGGAAAAAACAAATATAAAAATATTTTATCTCTTACTGGTGAAATATATTTTATTCTGCATTAAAATGCCACTGAACTCTTTAGAAAGATGCGCTGTAAAAGGGGTATGTGAAAAGTCATGTGGATATTACAGATTTATAAATAAAAGTCACTTTTGATGGTATATTGAAATATGTTTGAAAAAGCAAAATTTATCAAAACTATTTTCTGAAGATCCGCACATTGAAAATCAACATTTAAGAACTAGAAATGAACAAACTGTGGGGTTTCGTTTAGTTAAGTATTTCAAGGAAAAAGAAGAAAAAACAGAGATAAAAGCCGGTAAATGGTGTGTGATGAAGTACGAAAATACATTGTACCCTTGAGTTGTGACGATTATTGAAGAAAATGAGTTTAAAGTAAAAGTAATGGCTGCTGTTGGAACCTATTATAAACGGCGAGAAACGACAGATGAAATTAATTATGAGAAAGAAAACGTGATTCGAAAAATTGTACCTACCTGAATTGTTAATAACAGTGACTAGTTTGCATTTCAAAGTCTTATGTTATGTAATATTTTTGATTGGTCATTGAATTTGGTATTAAATTTCTATAAATTCAATTCTTAGTTATTAACTTTAATATTTTAATCTAAACTAAGCTGTAATTTTCATTCATTAATTTTTGTAATAAAGATTTGCTCGTAAGTAAATTTTGTAATGTAAGTTACTGTAACGTAAGTTATCCAGTCAAAAATTCCCATAATTCTCAATTTTTGAAATAAATTTTTAAATTTATGAAAATAAATTCCTACGCATTATAAGGAACTGATAAATTATGCTTCAAATAAGAAAACTGCTGTAATAGAGCAGAAATTTGCCTTAGAACCAATTTTCATATTATGTCATTCCCTTTTTGTGTAACGTAAGTTACTGCCCTATTTTTGACTGCTAATTTTTGTAAAATTTTAACGCATGGAATATTTTTGCATTTTAATTTTGCTTTAGACTGTCATTTTCATAGAATGCTTTTATTCGAGGTTTGTATAACAATATTTGTCCGTACTGAGGTACTAAATGCCTAAGCGTTGGTCAAAATGTAACGAAAGTTACCGTGGAATTGCCCTTCTGTATGGAGAAACAAGGAATGATGAGCACTTCCCATTTCACACATATATATATATATATATATATATATATATATATTTCATAATATTGAGAGAAGTCTGGAATTCAACGGACGTTACTTTATGGAATTTATAACTTGAACCGCTTCATCCAAAACTTTCTTAAAGCAAACTGACATTTTTTTCATTGCCAAAGCATGTCTGTGCAGTACGCAATGACTGTTGCTGCATTTTTTTTATTTTTCTTTTATTTTAGCTATTGCTTCGATCGTTGGTCCAGTCATCGCTTTTGCACCATCCGCTCACGCATCAACACAATTAGACCAGGGAATCTCATTGCTCTTAAAAAAATCATCCAATAAACTAAATATTTGGGCACCCGTTGTATTACACTGAAGTGACAAAAGTCATGGGATACCTCTTAATATCGTGTCGGCCCTCCTTTTGCCCGGCGAAGTGCAACAACTCGACGTGGCATGGACTCAACAAGTCGTTGGAAGTCTTCTGCAGGAATATTGAGCCATGCTGTCTCGATAGACGTCCATAATTGTGAAAGCGTTGATGGGGCAGGATTTTGGGCACGAACAGACCTCTCGATGGTGTCCCATAAATGCTCAATGGGATTCATGTCGGGTGATCTAGGTGGCCAAATCATTCGTTGGAATTGTCCAGAATTTTCTTCAAACCAATTGCGAACAGTTGTGGCTCGGTGACATGGCGCATTGTCATCCATAAAAATCCCATCGTTGTTTGGGTACATGAAGTCCATGAATGGCTGCAAGTGATCTCCAAGTAGCTGCACATAAGTATTTCCAGTCAATGTTCGGTCCAGTCGCACTAGAGGACCAAGTCCATGCCATGAAAAAACAGCCCACACCATTACGGAGCCACCACCAGCTTGAACAGTGCCTTGCTGACAGTTTGGGTCCATGGCTTCGTGGGGTCTGCGCCACACTCGAACCCTACCATCGGCTCTTACCAGCTGAAATCGTGACTCATCGGACCAGGCCACGGTTTTCCATTCATCTAGGGACCAACCGATATGCTCACGTGCCCACGAGAGTCGCTGCAAGCGATGTCGTTCTGTCAGTAAAGGCACTCGAGTCGGTCTTCTGCTGGAATAGCCCAAGAAATCCAAATTTCTCCGCACAGTTCTAGCAGACACGTCCATTGTACGTCCCACATTGATTTCTACGGTGATTTGACGCAGTGTTGCTTGTCTGTTAGAATTTACGACTCTTTGCAGACGTCGCCGGTCTCGATCTTTAAGTGCAGGCGGTCGACCACTGCGCTGTCCATGGTGAGATGTTATGCCTGAAATTTCATACTCTCGGCACACTCTTGACACAGTGGATCTGGGAATGTTGAATTCTCTAACGATTTCCGAAATGGCATGACCCATGCGTCTAGCTCCAACTAACATTCCGCGTTCAAAGTCTGTTAATTCACGTCGTGCGGTCATCATCACGTTAAAACCTCTTCACATGAATAACTTGAACAGAAATGAAAGCTCTGTAAAAGCACTGCGCATTTATACCTGTTCTATGCGATGCTACTGCCATCTGAAAATTTGCATATTGCTATCCCATGACTTTTGTCACTTCAGTGTAGAAAGTGGTTTACACAAAAGAAGATCCTCTTCAAAATGACCAGACTATTCATAACGTACAAAAGCAGTAAGATTGCCAGCCCTGCAACGTCAGTCGATTCGTCGATTTGCATAGCAAAGAAATTGTTTTTGATGCATGAAACCAGAGATTCTTTCACATCCTGTGACAGCTCAAATATCCGTCTTTTAACAGTGTTATTAGATAACGGCACTGCAGACACAAGTTTTGCAGCTTTTTCATCTAGCATGCAAGAAACAATATCAGTAACGCATGGTTTTATGAGGGTTTCGGCGATGGTATGGGCTTTACCTGCTTTTGCTACTTGATAACTCACTAAGAAAGAAGCTTTTAGTGCCTTTTCATTAGCGGTTTTTGCGTGAGCTGTAATGAACTTCTGAGAAGCAACGAGCTCAGTACACTTCCTCTTAAAAAAAAACAGTCTCTTTATCCTTTAGCTCCGGATGTCTACCTTCAAAATGAAGCCGCAATTTGACTGGAACCATCGAACTGTTAGGAAGGACTTTCGCACAAATCACACACTGAATTTTCTTTTCGTCAGTCTCTATAAAACCTAAATCTTGGTACTTTCGTTTTTTAGTTGTTCCACTTCCACTAGCAGCGTGAACAGCATCTACTTCTACTATGGGAGAATTCGGTGTAGTTGGAACATGCTGCAGAGATTCATCTTCGAAAATTTGCTCTTTAGCTGGCTTGTCATTAGTTATTTTTTCTGCGGAAGGTTGTCCTTTGTCATCAACGAAATTGTTTTGACGTTTTTGTGGCTTTGATAGTGATGAAGGAACTGTACATTTCTTCAAAAATCCTGTCTGTAGCCACAAATCCATGCTACGGTCCTTAAATGGTTAATGAGAATGGTACAGGAAGCAAGAAAATTAATCTTGAGATATAAAGCAGCGAGGAATTTGTTCTCGGATAAAAACTTCTTTTTATGTACAACTCGAGAAAAGTCCAGAATCACCAGAAATGAAGACCCAGGCGTTGACAATAATCCGAAATTTTAATCTGAATAGTTTTGTATTCAATCAAACCAACCGATCCATCCACCAATCTACCGTTTTTACAATGCCGGCGCGGCGTCGACGTGGCGCGTTTTTCGGGAAGGTTCGAAATTGAAATTCTTCCAAATACGTGTTAATAAGCCAAAGTGTAGCACGAAGCTCATGGCGCCGTCTTACCTGTCAGCGCCGCTGAATTCACTTAAGGAGGCATGGAATAGTTCTAAGAGGAAAGGGGGTAAGCAGCGGTGTTAACAAGATATCATTTTTTTGCACAAAAAAAAAAAAAAAAAGAAGAAATGAACCAGAGTCGAAAAATGAAACGTAGCGAAATGTCATTTTTAAGCTTACCTACGGAGTAAAAACGTCCATACAGCTTTTGAAGACATCAAGGTTTAAAAGAAATTGAGCTCAAAAGCAAGCCTAATCGTGGTATTCACACAACATTAATATTTCCCCAATCTTGTTGTAAAAATATCTGCTTTTCTGTTGTTTTGTACGAGATTTTGTTGTAAAATTATCAATAATATTAGATAACAAAAAAAAATCGTTTTGACGCATAAAAGCTATTTTATTTGACAAGTGGTATTGATTCTTTTTCAACCCTATAATGATATTATATCTTCAGAACAAACTGTACGAAATTGGAACACTGCCAAAATTGAGGAGGGGGCGGGTTTTGAGAATTTCTGCTTGAGAAAAAGAGGGCGCGATCATAGAAAGTTCGAAAATCTTTACCCTAGTATTGAAACACAGAGCCAGATTGAAAATATTACTTTTAACGCTTTAAAAAATAAAAAAAATCGGAATTTTACCGCGGACCCCCTGCTAAAGGCCGGCGGACCACAGTTTGGGAAGCCCTGAAACAGGGCATTGTTTTATTTTGAATGATCCAATGTATCCTCAAAATATGAACTTTAGTGATCGGTAAATAAAAAAGTTTTGCTTTGAAAAGCAATTTTTTACCACCAAAAATTGATGAGTACAAAACAATTCCATTTCGGCATTATATTTGGGAAGACGCCGTAAGGGGAAGATGCAGTATTCGATTTTTTGTGCCAACTGCTGCATACAATGTCGAATCCCATCTTTTCTAATAGTTCGGTGTAGTTCTTTAGGTCTATGTTTCGAGTGGGATCATTGTCTTTTCTAGGGCGTGTTGAAAAGCTACGGTATCTTCCTCAAACGAATATACGGCGTCTTAGCCAAAGGCTTTTAATACTATTTTGAGTACGCAACAGAGAGGTAAAATGAAAAATCACTGCAAACACACCCCATAACCTGAAGTAAATCAAAATCAATTTAGGTATACTCACAGTTGTGCATGCTTCTTCATCTGACTGAGTGGCTAGTTGTTTATGTTAAATCTTGTGGATGAAAAACATAATACGGTATCTTCCCCAATATGGCGTCTTCCTCCAATCTACCTTAAGTACAAAATTGTTTCTATTAAATTTATTAGTATGGTAATTTTTTAAACCCATTTGTCAGATATTGATCGTGATTATTAATAATAGTCAAGAGTTATAAAACATCCCGAGCATTAACGAAAAAATAAATTGAAGATTAATTTTTATTTATTTTTTTTTCAAACAAAATACGCCTATTCCTTGCACACCCCCTTTTGATGAAATATATTAAATTTTGATTTCATTTGTTACTATAAAAAAAAGTTTATTTTTCATTTCACCTGCATTCCCGGTTGACTTTTGAACGACCAAAAAAAAAAAGTAAATGCATTATATTTCATCAGAAAATATGCTTTTAAAATAATTTATACTTTTCCCAGCGGCAATGCTAAAATGCAACTTAATATACTTGAAAGCTTATTTACTTACCGCAGTGGCATTTTCGCACTAAAAAACCGTAAAGAAGGGCGTACTTTTGTCGACAAAGGTGCATTTTTTGAACAAAGTGCATTATTTTAGTTTTGACCCTTGGTTTTCTTCATGTTTCGATTTAGGCCAGAAATTATGGAACAACCCAGTATTATAACATATAAAAAAATATTCCATATTTATTCTTAAAGATTTTTAATTTTTGTTTGTTTTTTGTTAACTTCTTTCAGTTAGTTAAAGTAGTAAGATTTTGTTCTATATATGCTTAATTGTAAAGACTAAATTTTTATTAATGATCCTTTGAAACTATTTTACATGTATTCAATTTTCATTTGCTCGTCTGACATTACGAAATCACTCATACCTCTAAACATTAGTTATCAGAAAAACGAATATTATAACCTGCATGCTAAAAAAAGCGGGTTAATGATAAGGAAATACGATTTTCACAATATTTAGTGTTAGGACTTTTCTCGCTAAGATTCACGAAGAAAAGTAAAAATTCAATATTAAGAAATGAAGCCTTTTTTACAAGACTAAGGCACAGCCAAAAGGAAGGGTTATGTTTTTAGCAGTCTGTGTATGTTTGTATGTGCATGTTGTTGTCGATGTTCCAACGCAGCTCCTAAACTATAAATCCGATTTTGATGAATGAGGTGTCAGTCGATTCATCGTTATGATGCAAGTAACATAGATTAGTTAATTATTTCATTGACTATTAATTATAATTATTAGTATTTTCCAATTTTAAGCAGCAGTTGAGTATCATATTAGAACATTTTTGATCTAAAATGAAGGCGAAAAAATGCTCCCACAAATAAGTACTATATGTCGATAGAAAGCTATGATTTTTCTGCATCTGAGATTTTTTTTGAATGTTCTAAAGTAATTAGAACATGAAATATAATTGCTTTTAACTTATTTCATGTTAAAATATAGTCGAGCCTTTACCTGGAAATTCATTGTTGTTTGCGACCATTTTTGAACCAAAATGCATTGATTAAAATAAATCTCCAATTTTAAAGGGACTTAAGTACGATTTTCAAACTCCTACTGGGAAGTAAAAAGTTTTGTTGTCACATTACAGGGGTGATAGAAGAAAATATTAAATTAAACAAAAGTTTACAAAACTGTAACCCACACTACAGAAAAAGAAGTAACACTCAAAAGTAAGAAATAAAAAAAAAAGTTTTAAGAACTAGAACGCGACTACTGAAAAAAAAAGTTAAGAAATAAGGGTCATTTTCACCATATGCTTACATTTCAGAATTTTTAAGTATTTTTTTTAACTTGCTATTTTCTTTTAGAATCACTAACAGATATTTTGTCACATATTTTAGGTGTGTGAAAAAGTAATTGGTTGTACACTTTGATGCATAATGGTGCTATTTGATGATTTATATCATCGTCTTTAGTTCTGTTGGAACCCTCTATCAGTTCTACAAAACGAATTTTAATCTCCTAGCAGTATCGCTATTTTGTAAATACCGAAAAGACTGAAGAAGTAACTAGAAACATACCTAATTACATTTTGGTTTCTTTATGCAGTGAGTAGGCTCACATCTTAGGATGTCAATTCAAACCTAATATACTCGCAGAAAACCAAAAGCTATTAAGTAGCACTCATTGTCAATAGCTATAAAATAATAGAAGTTACCATCGAAGAATTCGACTCAATGATGGCAGCTTTTGCTTAAAATGTTTTCATGAAACCATTTATTAGTTTAAATATTTTTACAAGAATAAATGTGTATTTTTCAAGTAATAAACTGCACCAACTGTATTCTAACCAAACACTTTTCTGGAAAGAAAATAAAATTGTTATTACTTTACGTTTTGCAATTTATTAAAAATCCATAAAAAATATATTTACTTAGTTCACAGATGGTGCTGCTGGGCATGAGTTTGTGGTTTAAAATTTATGATAGTTCTATCTAAAAGCATCACCTATAGGTGTATTAGTTTTAAAAAAAGCGAAAGCAAACTGCGGGGTTCTAGAAAATTATGTTATAAAAGGAATTTAAAGCCGTTACACACTTTCTGTCGTTTGCACGATAGCAGAGAACTGAGAAACTTTGAAACATTTAGGAATACCTCATAACTCATAGCAAGTAGGGTAATGTGGGGCAAAGTGAAATAGTTAAGTTTACTTACCTGCTTCAAAATGAACAAATGGGACTTTGTTCTAAAAATTATTGTACATTAAGAAGGAATAATTTTTTTGTCATACAACTTTCGTTGAAATATTATTTTTATCTTTGGCAGTTATTTTGTACTTTCAAAAACAAAGTGGAAAATTTTCCCCTCAAAAAATCATGGGGCAGAGTGAAAAACAAAATAATTTTGCTTTTCAAAATAATTTTGCTGCAAAATTTCATTTTCAACGATTAACAGTAATTTTCTTCAGAAGAATGTGTAAATAAACGAAACAAATACTTATCAATCAAAAATAAACGAATAAGTAAATAAATGAATAAATAAATTAATTATTGTATGTGAGAAAAAAAATAATGAGTGAATGAAATAGAGAATGAATAAGAAAATGAGTTAATGAATGAGTAAATAAGTAAATAATTAAGTAAAAGAATGTAAATAAATTGATATATGAAGAAATACGTACGTGATTTAATAAATGAATGAATAAGTACAATGCAAAAAAAAAAAAAGCCGTTGATTTTACAATAAAATACTGGCAGCTGAAGTTCCAGTTTAGAACTGTAAACTTTTCAAAAATTAACTGTAAAATTCGCAGTAATATACTGTTTTATAGAGAGCAGTTATTGTAAAATTTACAGTGACAAACTGCAAAATAAGCAGTGATACACTGTCTTATAAAGTAATTTTACTGTGAAATTAACAATAGTAAATTGTAAAATTAGCAGTGAAATTCCATCCTATAAAGGAATTTTATTGTGAAATTAACAATAGTAAATTGTAAAATTAGATGTAATATACTGTCGTATAAAGGAATTTTACTGTGAATTAAAAAATGATAAACTGTAAATTTAGCATTAGAATACTGCCTTATGAATTACGCGTCCCATGAAATTTACAGAAAATAACAGTAAATGATGCAGTGATATACTGTTTTACAAATGACTTTGCCCTGTAAAATTAACCGTAACTACCCATACAATTAGCAATATTATATTATTCGTGTGAAATTGTCATTTATTAACTGTGAAAGCAATAGTAATATATTGTCTTATAAATGAGTTATGCCATGCCATTAACAGCATTAAACCATAAACTCATTAGTAAATAGTGATTTTTTTGTCAAAAGGTTTATTTCGAACACAGGCTCGTCATCAGAAAGGGTCAATTGCCCACTCCCACCCAGACTTTGGGAAATCAAAGTATTTACATATAAGTGGGCGTGGATTTTTGCTGTTTTCCGATGAAATCGCATTGTGGTGGCACCCTTTAGCTCCCCCTCCCCCCTTTAGAAAAACTTGAAATGACAGGCCAGTTCGAACATTGTTACTTTTCATGACCCAAACTCATTTGCTTGTATAGCTAAAACGCTAACGAAACAGAAATCTGTGGATTTTGTATGTTGTAAAAAATCAGACTACATTACATAAGCAGCACTTGCCTTAAGTTTTTTAGCTATAAAAAGTAGTTTCTTGAGGATTTGAAAAGCGAATGATACATGTTTTTACATAAAAACCTTGATACTGATAAATATGCGGTTTAATACTATTAACTTTACTTTTACACTAATAAAGGAATGCGATACCCATATTTTATAGTACTACTTTAACGAGAATTGAATGTTTTTACTAAAAAAAACTCCCATTACTGTTATAAACTTAATGACATAAACGCAAGAAAACGGCTCATTTCGAAATGTAGTCTGTAGCTGAAAAATTAAAAAAGAAAAATAATTAGAACGAAGTGTTAGTGTAGCTTTAAAAAATGCATTCGGCATGAAGCAAAACTTTTACCCCCATAAAAGTTGAAATACAGGAAGTTTGATTCCATAACATTAAATATATCTACTTTGTTACTTTGCTATATGCCCCCCCCCTCACACTTTGATTTATTGTGCAATTAAACTTCGTAGCATTACAAGTCGAATATTTTACAGTATTCGCAGCATGAAGACACACACACAATTGATAGTTTAAATTTTTTTATTTTCTTATAAGCAAAATTACTATTATTAAAGATAAAAATGCTAAAAATGAAATAATTTTAAATGAACATAGTTATGAGTTTCACTTTGATTTTATCTTATAATAGTAAGTCAGATTACTTTACCATGTAGCTCTCAAAGCGAAAGTTTTAGTCTCCGTTACTTTTTTTACAGTTGCTAAATGCATTGCTAGAGTAAAACAAATAACTAAAAAAGAACATTTCTTTTTTTTAGGTTCTACTTTTCATTGTACCGGATGTTATTCTGGGTCATTTTCACCATATGCTTACATTTCAGAATTTTTAAGTATTTTTTTTAACTTGCTATTTTCTTTTAGAATCACTAACAGATATTTTGTCACATATTTTAGGTGTGTGAAAAAGTAATTGGTTGTACACTTTGATGCATAATTAAGTATTCAAATGCTGTTGTAAAACTTTAAGTTTCAAGGAAAATTGTCGTCCGTTACCATACAAAATCAACATGAAATCTCACTTTTAAACTATATCATAGCACCTAGAACCAACTTCATTTGAAAACAATTGAGTCCCTGAAGCTTAAAACGATGTTTGTGATTATAAAATATTGATCAAAAACTGTATGGTAACGGACTTGACAGTTGGTAACGGATTAGACCAGTAACGGACTTGACATTTCAACCAAAATGTCAAATTATGGCTAGTGATGAAGATAAGCCTTGAAAATAAGACATGATCATATTTTCCACCTCGAGGAGATAAAATTTGAGTTTGGCAACAATGAAAATTATAGAATGAGATTTAAAATTTAAATATGAAGTAGATTGCAAAACTTTTGGTCATTTCTTGTAAGAATTTTTCCTATCAAATTGTAAATAGTGTTAATAAACCTTTTTTAATAGAAGCTCCTCTTCTAAAGATGTCACCACTTCAATATTTTTAAGATACCGAGCAGACAACCGCCCAAAATTTATAAGAAAATCTGTTACCCAGATGTAACATTTGACGCCCCCGGGTGGGCCTTTTCTACTTGGTAAATACAGATGAAGTGATGACAAGATCGCCATTAAGTTTGATCTGATTAACTCTTTATTTGGTTACCCTCTTGAAGTTTACGACAAGATAAGTTACAACTGCTTGCCCTGATTTAGAAAATAGAAGATACATCGAATTTATTGAATTATTAAGATATTGTTAGCGAATTGTGCCAATTGCAGAAGAAATATTTAAGAAAATTGCAATATTTAAGAAATGGATGCATTTTATAAGGCAAAGCGCACTATTTTAAGATCACAAGCAATAAAACTATTCAAAAATTTTGAAGAAAAATTTATAGAAGGTAACATAAATGAAGATGATTTAGACCAACTTTTGGCGGAATTAGATTTGAAAGAAAAGGAGCTTAATTTTCTTGATATTGAAATTCAAAAAACCATAGAATTAAAAGATGTAGAGCAAGAAATCTTAAAATGCGATGAATATAATACAAGCATAGTAATTTGGCGAACAAAAATAAAACGCGCCATAGCAAAATTTGAAACTGGTTCCAATTTTATCTCTCCGACTCCGACTTCAAATAATTTAGAAAAAATAATTTTAATTCGAGAAGTTGAATCCCCTGACATTGATGTACCTCGACCAGATATCGATGAATTTCACAGTGATCTATCGGATTATCTAAGATTTTGGGATCCCATTCAACAAAAATTTGAAGAAGATGCAAATAAGGCAAACATGAATTATTTCGAAAAAACTGGCGAACAGAAGAAAGCTGGCAGATATAAAGTAAATATACCGCTCATGATGAAAGAAGCCACTTTAGGAAAATATAATAATTTATCAACAAGAAGATCTGAATCTACCTATGAAATATCAGAAAAAGTAAGACTTCCAGGAAAATACCAACAAGATTCTGAAGAATCTATTCAAGGAAGGATAAAAGAAGAATTTCAAGATTCCGAGCTGGCAAGGAAAACTAATAATTCGAAGGAGAATGACAGCGACAGTGTAACTAGTGGACACAAAGCTGATAGTCAGTACTTTGCCAAAATGATGATTCCTGTAGCAAGAGTTTCTCTTGAAATTGGCAAAGGAAGAGAGAACACTAAAAATTTACAGAAAAAAGGTGATGATAAGATAGTGTTCATTCAAGATGGTACACGGCAAACTGCACACGGAAAACCTCTAAGAAATTGTAGCTACCCCACGAAAGACAAAATTACCAAGAAAATGGTAACAGGTCTTTTGGCGAGAAAATATTTTTCAAATGGACCTGGCCCGCCAACACAGGACGAGATCACGATGCCCAGACAAACTATTGTTGTCACTGTAACTGGCGTCGTCGTGATGGAAAAGATACAGAAAGAATTTGAATTGTCTCAAATCAAGTGGAAGTTTGACCCTCCATTAGCCTCATGGTGAGGAGTTTTCGGGAAAGTCACAGAAAATTCTCAAGAACCTTCTCCAAAAGAATTTAGGACATTCTTCCAAAACGTATGAAGGCTGGATTTTTGAGAACTTTTTGAACTGTCTTAGTAGAAAATTCAATTGGACAGTATAGTCCGAGAGCCAGGTGAAAATTTGGTTAATTATTTCTTCTCGATACATAATTGGCCATACGCATCAGACAACAGTATCATAAAGCCCTATGACCGTCAGCTGCGGCACAGTGGGGGGGGGGGATGAGTAGTTGTAACCTCCCACGCTTGAAGAAAAAAAAATACATTCACTCATTTCCTCTCGGCTAAAAATTTACCAGATGATAGCTTATATGTAACTATTGATAAATATTATACGTCAGCTGGCTGTATCTCGGTGGAAAAATTGTCAGCTGATACTTTGAAGGTCGTTACGTAGAAGTTAGCTAGAAGCATTTACTGACTATTTAAAGGCATCAGCTGACCAGGTTTCCCTCGACTTATTGCTAGCAGATTTTTTTTATTTATCACAGTATTATATTTAAAATCAGCTCACAAATTTTCGTGTGGGAGGAAATGACGCCTTTTTAATTATTCTTGTTATTTTTGAAGATTCAAACAACATACGCTAGCATAGCATAGACAGTATTAAGGTACGCTTGGAGGGGGTTAGTTGTGCGCATGCTCGAGGTATGAAGACCCTTTTGTTGAGGGCATCAGCCACGTTTTTAGAAGTAGAAAAGAAGGGGACTATTATACGTTTAGAATAGACAAGCAAACGTAGTCTGACGAAAAGAATATTCTGGAAACATTGTTGCATCTGTGAAAAATCGATCAAAATGTCTAATGTAACGCCTTTTTGCGTTTTTTGCAAAAAAACAAAGTCTGTTTCTAATTTAAAATCGTTCAGTGATGAAAATCTTATTAAGTGTAGTGCTATATTGAGTGTTCGAAAAACTAATAAACTCAGTGGACACGAGGCTGTACTTCCTACAGAAAAAAACAATTTTCAGCTGTACCACAGTGAGTGTTATAGACGTTTTACGGCTTTGCCCCCAAAGTATCGCAAAATAATACCAGAAGATGCACCGACTGCAAGATTACAGTATGTATCTATCTCCCCAAAAACAACAGTGTTGTAAAAAAATCCCCCGCCAAGAAAACCTTAAATACTCAGCCTTAAAAAGTTATGATATCGAGTTTTCCCGCCAAGTTTGTGCCAAACTACAACTAACCTGTATATATAGTTCTTTTAAATTGTTTTCAGTTTTGCCAGGCGGGAAGCTTTGTCCTGTGAGGTGGTTGCTTAATGAGTAAAAACTTCCCGCTGGCAGAGGACTGAAAACAATTTAAAAGAACTATACATACAGGTTAGTTGTAGTTTGGCACAAACTTGGCGGGAAAACTCGATATCATAACTTTTTAAGGCTGAGTATTTAAGGTTTTCTTGGCGGGGGATTTTTTTACAACACTGTTGTTTTTGGGGAGATATCACATGTTTTTGCATTAATATTATTTCTTTGCCTGTTTTTTTTTCTCTTCAAAATTTACTTTGCATGTTTTTTTTCCCTTCAACATTTTTGTTGGCGGTCCGACATCTGTGGTTTTCTTGGCGGCATGCATTTGGTGCAAAAGTTCAAGGATCTTCTTCAGTCTAGGATAAATTTGAAATCAATCACAATGTACCACCCGAACCGACGCAAAACAAAGCTAGTTGCTAACAATACTACGATTAAATTAAAAGTTAAAAAAAAAACCCCAACCCTTACTGCCGATCTCATATTAAAATGAACTAAATTGAAGATCCCTTTTAAAAGCCTTATGCAATAAAATCAATTACAAATATTTTATTTGTTAACAAATAGAAACTGGCAACAGATGAAATTATAAATCATTGAGTTTTCTTTCCTCGTGGCCCAACAATGAAAACATAAATGCTCAGATGTTGAACAGAGCTAGTAGATAGAAATCGGACCAATTTTAAGCATTAATAACTCCGGGGTGCGATGACCCGGGGGGTAAATTTTGGGAAAATGTCCTCAATGTCTCATCGAGAATATTCATACCAAAAATCAACACTAAAGACCCCCGGGGAGAAAAGATACGGAAAATAAAAACGAGGGGGGAGGGGGTGGGGGGTCGAAAAACCCCCTATGCCGAGCTTTGGGACAAAATAAATGTGGGTGCAAAAGCAGAGCTCAATCCGAGTTACCGTTTAGTCTGGACCCCTGTCAAACAATTTTTAAAAAGTGCGAAAAATAGCGATTTTATAACATATATCACCCCTCCCCCTGAGGGTCCTGGATGTTTTGCTTTAGTATGTGCCGTCAGGGGCCGCTGGAGATTGAGTATACCAAAAATGAACTCTATGGGGCTGAGATACAGAGGGGTGAAAACCCCGGTTTGGTTACTCGCGTAAACAGTTCTTAGTCGCTCTTTTACATTTTTATTGGCGACGGAAATTTCTTGGCGGCTTGTATTTGGTTTTCTTGGCGGGGCGGGACGCTCCCGCGTCCCGTGATATTCATTTTTTTTCCTTTTATTTCTTAGGTTACGATTTTTATAAGCATCATACAATACTGTACATTATTTAGTAGAATATTACGTGCCTAGTGTATAACATTACTATACTTTAAAATTTGGAAATACTATTATTGTAGATATTATTAAATAACATTGTCATTCGTATTGTAATTTGTCATAATATTTTTATAATAAATAATTTTTATCAAGTAACTAGTTAATTTATTCTAAGCAAATTGATTATTGAAATATTTGAATATATCTAAAATTATATGATTATATAAGTATAAGTTTAAAAAATATTGATATGGAATATTTGTTTCACCTTAACACTCATGTAGGAGTTCTATACCGAATAATTAAATAGATGTCATTTCCTCCCACACGAAAATTTGTGAGCTGATTTTAAATATAATACTGTGATAAATAAAAAAAATCAGCTAGCAATAAGTCGAGGGAAACCTGGTCAGCTGATCCCTTTAAATAGTCAGTAAATGCTTCTAGCTAACTTCTACGTAACGACCTTCAAAGTATCATCTGACAATTTTTCCACCGAGATACAGCCAGCTGACGTATATATTTATCAATAGTTACATATAAGCTATCATCTGGTAAATTTTTAGCCGAGAAGAAATGAGTGAATATATTTTTTTTCTTCAAGCGTAGGAGGTTCCAACTGCTTATCCCCCCACCGAGCCTCAGCTGACATTCACGAGGCTTCATAGTTCGATTTTCTGCTGCGTTTTACTAATTATCACTTGAGAGGAACTTGGTCATACATATCTGTTACTGGCTCTCGGACTAGTAGACTTTCCCTGTTTTTTTAGTTTTAAGTGTTTTGAATTATTAAGTGATGTTTTATGCTTTATTTTAGGTTCATTAGTTTGACAAAATTTATTTTTAACCGACTTCAACAAAGGAGGAGGTTATACAATTCGTCGGAGAATTTTTTTTTTTCGGTATGTTACAAGATTACTCGAAGATGCCTGGACCGATTTCAAAAATTCTTTTTTTGTTAGAAAGGTCTTTCTTTCCGATTGGTCCCATCCTCTCGTGGTCCGGGTTCGATAACGGGAACCTGCAGAAATCTTTCGAAAAAGAAATTGAGATCACAGTAATCGTAATAATGACCATTTTGAACGCCAGGCTTCTCTGGATTGCACAATGAAATTCATTTCTATGGTCTTTTTGAAAATTTTAAACCGAGTATCTTTTTA
>JAXGGA010004388.1:0-50000 GCA_038373865.1 Uloborus plumipes
TAGCTTTAGGCCTGTTTTTGCATAAAAAAGTAGCTAAAGTCGCCTTGTGTCCAAAAAAGTAGCAAAAAGTAGCATTTAAGTATCCTGTGGCAACCCTGAAACTTATAACTCCCTTACTTGTTGTGTCAGGGGTTAAAAACACATACGGCACATGGTTAGAGGTTGAGGAATATTCTGAGAAAATGTCAAGTTTTCGTTAAAGAAGAATGTTCAACAGAGGAATGAGCAAAAATGCTAAGATGTACACCAAAGAACTAACCCAGCCGCCCCTTTGAATTGTGGGTAGCGTTGAAAAGACAAGACTAAGTAAAAAGTGATTAACATTATCTCTTCTTATTTTTCAAACCAAAAAGTTGAAGTTTAACTATAATAATTACAGTCGACGCTCCATATAACGACCGTCTCCGTCCTACAGAAAACGGTCTTTATAACGAGTAGTCGCTATAAGAGGTAGAACATAGTGTATATTGGGATACAGTTGGGGGTTTTCTCACTGGTCGTTATATTAGGATGGTCTTTATAATGTGTGGTCGTTATAACGAGCATCGACTGTATAAGTAAATATTTTTTTCTTCCTTTTTTTACTGGAGTATTTTTTTTTTACGTATGGCAGCGTAACTGATGAAAAATATTTCATCACAGGGGGGTCAGCTGACCCTTTGACCCTCCCCTGAATCCGCGCCTGCTCTTTGTATCCGCAAGGGTCTTGTGTATGGATCATTGAGTAGTAATCATCGTTATAGTGGGGGAAAATATTTTACTCCCCTTCAGGTGTGTTTAAATTGTGGAAGCGGAGATGACATCTTTTGATGGTTAAGCCAAGTATTGCTCAATTAGGTAGTCCATCCTCTCGTGGCAATAAATCCCTTTCAATAAATAATAGTTTCAATGGACTCCACTACAATAATATTTGAAAACTCAGACATGCACACAAACATGATAGGTTAGAAAAGCCCCGTGACGGCTTCATCAGTAAGGCGTTGGACTCTTAACTGAAAGGTGGTTGGGGTTCAAGGATCTTGTGTGCATGCTAATAGTGACAGGTACATGCAAATGTATCATGGAAACGAAATCCTCCAAGTCCCATTCTAAATCAAAAAACCTCTGGGGGTGCCTGATCAGAGTTTTCGTGGCTTCTGATCTGGAGCAAAAAACAAAAGTTTTCTTTCGGGCCCTATTCAAATGGTTAAACCACATATAGATTGATAGATACCAGGTACCCTGGAGTATAATGTAGCATGGAAATGGAAAGACTCATTTAAAGAAACGATTTTCAGTAAAAATATTGAACTTCCAAAAAAGTTTAAGTACTTTTTCATTGACATTCAAGGCTACAGCATGAAGTTTTCATGTAAAAAATTAATGAAACATGCTCTTATAAAGAATAAAATTATGCCTTGAAAATAATTACTGCCGAAAGCTTAGGCTCTAATACACTCAGGCACATTGAAAATAGCGACCCAAGAAGAAAGCATCGGATTGATATGAAATTTAATACACATAATGGCACAGATGAGAGACTCACTTGATCTCAAAATCAAGACAATTGAACGAATAAAGGGTGTTCAAGGACACAAATACAGAGCAACTTCAATAGCGCGTTGGACCACCTCTAGCTGCAATACATGCCGCCACACGGTCCGGCATTGAGTTGATTAGACGCCTGATGTTGTCCTGAGGCAGATGGGCCCACACATTTGTAACAGCCGACTCCAAATCACGCACAGAGTGACACGATGGCATCTGACGTTTTAGCTGATCCCATACATGCTTTATAGGAGATAAGTCGGGGGAGCGGGCCGGCCATGGAAGAGTCTGAAAATGACGTATAAGTCTTGAGAAATTCTTGATGTATGCGGACGAGCATTATCTTGCTGGAAAATTGCCCCTGGGAGACCATTTAGGAAAGGTCCTACATGGGGTCGAAGAATATCATCAACGTAACGTTGGCCGGTTAAGTTTCCACGCATCACAATTAGATTGGACCGGCTATCACGGGATATGGCCCCCCAGACCATTACACCAGCTGTGCGGGCAGTGTGAAGTAGAACAGTGTGGGGGGAATTGTACCGCTCACCTGGGCGCCTCCACACCCGTACACGGTTATCATCAGTCCCTAAAACAAACCGAGACTCATCACTAAACACAACTTTTTGCCAATCTGTGACATTTCATATTGATCTGGCTTGGCACCACTGTAAACGCAGTCGCTGATATTCCGGTGTTAAAGGGAGTGCGCGTAAAGGACGCTTGGAATTTAGACCTGCTTCTTCAAGGCGTCTGGAGATTGTTTGTGGAACAATTGCTACGCCTACGTCTGCTCGTATCGTTGAACGAGTTACTGTGGGGTCCACAAGTGCCTTCCGCACAATCCTTCGATCCTCTCTGCTCGTGGTCTTCCTGGTCGCTCCAGACCCGGTTCTCCGCACGTGAATACCTTCTCGTGTCCACTGCTCCCAACATTTTCTAACGGCACACTCCGAACGATCCACCTGCCCAGCAACACGGCGCGTTGATCAGCCAGCAGTTTTCATCCCGATGATCAGACCTCTCTCAAAATTACCTAATTGTGAAAAATGTCTTCTAGCACGTTTACCTGCCATGGTTTCGCTTATCTAAGTCTTTCTACAGTCGGCAGGTAATCGTCGCGTTTATGAAACTTCGATTTTGCGCTGGCTTATATAGAACCTCCTTCCTGATTTAAGCACCATTTCAGCGTGTATGAGCATGGCACAAAACTTGGATCATTGGCATATCACATTACGCTGTACTTATTTGCCAAGTTTCGACATTGTACAGATTCCCTGTATTTGTGTCGTTGCTCACCCTGTATTAGTTTAATTGTCTTGATTTTGAGATCAAGTAAGTCTCTCATCTGTATCATTATGTGTATTAAATTTCATTTCAATCCGACGATTTCTTCTTGGGTCGCTATTTTCAATGTGCCTGAGTGTATTTAAGTTCGAATTCCACTCTTAAGCAGTACTTCTTTTCTAACATTAATTTGTTAAAAAATATAATAAGAAAGTTACTACAATAAATTTACTGAAATAAATACTAAGATGACAAAACCTGAGAAGAAAAGGAATAGTGTCACCTAATAATATGATTCAAACTTGTATTCAGTTTAATCAAAACGTGCTTTTTGATTTTTTTCAAATGTAAAAAAAAAAAAAAATCTCTCTCTATCTTTTTTTAATTTAAAAATAGCCACTTAGCAGCTTAGACAAGAAATTTTTCTATTAGTTGTGTAAAATTTAGTCCTGTTCTAAAACTTAGCTTAACATTGTAAAAATGTTCTTTTAGATGTTACGAAAAATATATTTTAAGTTTCAACAAGGGATAAAATCAACAGAAGAATTATGAACTTATTTAAAAAAAAAAAAAACACCAAATATAAAACAAACCTCCAAAATCTCAAAAGGGGAAAAAAGCGTAAAAAAGCTTTAACCTATTCGAAAATACCGTAAAAGAGAAAAAAAAGTACAAAAGAAAATAAATTCAAATTCCATTCAAATCATACAGTATAGAACGTATGATATTTTCATAATACTCATCAACCTGTGGGAAAAGGTGTACAAAAAATAGAAACTTTATTCACAGCCTTTGAAATGGCAAGAATTAAATTAAAATAAATGGAGCTTACTGTGTGAACACGATTGAAGTATCTAGGTTTTCGAGGTCGGTACTTGTCTGATAATAGATATGTCTGGTGAACTGGGTGCTCAACACTGAACACAGCTTCATCTGGCCCCATTTCTTGACGGGCAATTTTTTCCAAAGCTTTTTCCTCAGCAGTGAAAGCATCCTAAAAAACAAAAATATAAACATTTGAAATCCAAGCACTAAATTATTAACAATACATTTTAATCAATAGCATATTTTGTAACGAATCTTTTGCAGTTCCACACATCTCGCCAATTTTACTTCATGCTTTTAAATTTTCTGACAACGCAACGCCAAATCAGGACTCGGCACACGCTGACACCTGATTGGCCCAGCTTTTGCTCCTTTGCTATTTAAACTCTCCCGGCACTTTGTTTCTTTCCATTTCTTGCTTGGCGCTGAAGAAGGAAGCTTTAGGCTTTTGAAACATGTTCGCCAATTTTAACTTCATCTATTTGTGTTTTTAAACGTCGCTTTTTCGGGTTTTTACTCAATAGCATATTCCTTTAAATCTTGCTTTTTTTTTAAATTCCAGGACAGTGTTTTAACCTGTGAAATTTTAGCTACATATTCTCCAAAATAGCTACATATATTTTAGGGAAGGTAACAATTTATTTATTCATTTTTAGGGGGGGGGGAGGATATACATAATCAAATTTAACAATAAAAAAAAAGGTGTTCAGACATAACTGAAATTACATATGGCAATATTAAAATCTACACTTCTTCCACTAGCTCTAGTCCCCATGTTCCACTGTGATTTCAAAGAAAGGAATACTTGTACTAAAAAAAAGAAGTTTAATTCTTTTTAATCTATTAAATGGTATTGCTAATATTGTAGCGTAAATGTTCAGTAAAGATATATCAATGTAAAGATCAGAAAATAACTGTGCCTAATTGAATCTCCAGTACATTTTACCAAAAACTAAAATTATAACATAAGTTTGCCAGCTCAGTTTATTGAGCTGGCAAACAAACACAATTTATTGCACACAATTTAACACAATTTATTGAGCTGGGACAAAGACTTGTAAATTTTAATTGGAGGAAAAAAAATGAAATAAGTTAACATTATAAATTTCAAGGTAAGTTCAATTCAAAGAAATTCTTTTTGAGTAACAAGGGGAAAAAAGCTCCCTCCTTTATATTTTTTTAAAAATCAAAATTAAAGGCAAAATATTTTTTTAAAAAATGGTAAACTTTAGTCCTGTTAGGGGTCAGAGCTCCTTCCGATGTTTTCTGAAATTGAAGGCTTAAAAACCTAAATTTAACTATTTTTGTTGATGTTGAGGGAATGGTGAAGGTTAGAGAGTTTTGTACGGATTTTTTTGCTCATTGTACTCTGGTGCTGTTAAGACAATGTTTAAAACGTCGGTCAAGTCAGGTGGCGTTCTCCTAGAATTTTTTCGAAACTAACCTCCTAAAAGCTTAATTTTAAACTTGGTTTGGTCACATTTGTTGAAAGAGGAGGCGGGTAGTTCAAGATTTGCTCTCGTAATCATTTTTTTCAAATCATTAGGCTGTGTTTGAGAATGAAGGTTTCGAAAGCGCTTTAAGTGAAATGTTTAAAACCTAAATTGTAAGCTATGTGTGGTTACGTTAGGGAAAGGTGTTTTGGCTATGTAAGTTAGGTGAGCGGGGTGTGGGGGGGGGGGGGGTTCAGGCCTCTTCCTCTAACAATTTTCCAAATGGAATTCATAAGGACACAATTTTAGGCTATTTTAGACTGTTTAACTATTAAAGTGGCGACAGATCTTCAAAAACTTTTTTATAATTGAACTTTTATTGACGAATTTTTGGCTATCTTTGACATTACATGGCCTGAAATTTTTCGTGTATGTGAGGGGGGGGGGGGGGGGTCAGAAAATGTTCGAAATAAATGGTCGAAAAAGGCAATCTTAGTTCATTGCATGTGGTTTCTGTAAACTTTTTTGTCAGTTCATGGAGAGGGTATGACCCCTGCCCCCCCCCTTACCTCGGTTGTGCCACTGATCTTTGAGAACGTAAAGAGAAGGATCATAGTTCAGGCTGAGGTATCCCCAGCAAATAAATTGTAAAGCCATCTTTGGTGAAGTAAAAGAAGAGGGTATCCTCCCACTTCCGCCCAAAACATGCCCTTGCAAACACATTTCAAAATAAACCCATCGCCCCCTTACCGCCCAAAATATATCCACCCCCCCCCCACCCGTACTGCCTAAAATATGCTCACCGCCCCTCAGCATCTTCCCACCGCCCACCAGGGGGCGATATCGCCCCCGTTGAGAACCACTGCTTTATATAAACAAGGCCCATGCACAATCTTTGCTATTTTCTTCGCAGATATGTTGCATGAAATGCATTTTCGTACCAAATCAGCTACCCTCTAAAAAATTAAATCAGAGAACCAGGGGATGTGTAAATGAAGTTATCTATATGTAGCTCTACTAAATGGTATAAACTAATATTTATGAGGCTACGAAGTCTACATTCACGATAATCCATAAGTTTTATCAGGGCATGCGGAGAAATAATATCTTAGTACAAAATATTTCTGTATAATTAAATTAGAGTGACATTTGATGGAGAACATTTAACTAAGATTATTGACATACTTTTCAACAAACAGAAGTACATTTTTCAAGAAATTATTTTGTTTTCTACACTGGAATCTGGGGGAATTAAAATCATTGAAACTAAAAAGTTGAAGTAAAATAAGTTGAAAATTCCTAAAATTGACTATGAATGACAAAATACTTCCTAAGGGTCATCCGAGATGCGAGGAGGAAGCTCTTGAACTTCAATTTGTTTCTTTCTTAACTTGTGATTAATTGTCAGAACTCTGAACAACCGGTTTCGTACATGTTTCTAATTTCGATTTATGCTAACCTTTCATTACAGGGGTGATTGTTTTCTGGTATTTTACCGGACTTACGGTATTTTCATGATTGATTCTGGTGTTTTCATATTCGAAAATACCGGAAAAAAATATTTTTAATTTTGCTTCCATCTTTCCACCTTCGGATTTTTTTTGCTTTTTCGAAGTTTCGATGATTTTTTCGATAATTATTATTAATATTCATCAAATTGAAACAGGGCTCCCGCTATATACTCACAAAGCTGGGTCACAAGGACCCACTGCTATTGAAAAAGTGGGTCCATTTTAAAAATAGTGGGTCCCGCACTCCGCAGTAAAAAAAAAAAAGGTGAAACAATAATTTTAAATCTATAATCAAAAATAAACAACATTACAGATTCAGGCTGTGTAAAGTAAATAACATTACAGACAACGAAGTCGTCATAGGTCGCGTTGGTTGAAAAAAAGCATAGATAATTCGCACCACCTAAATTTTACACTTTCGTCCCGCAAAACAAATTTTAGCGCGTCCTGAGGGACACGCTAAGTTTCAAGCATTGAGTCCCTTTCTTGAAACCGCGTATTTTACGCGCTATAACGCATCAACGGGACCCCTGTTGAAATGTTCAGATGCCATTCTATTTTTTTACTTAAATATATATATATATTTTTTTTTTTATTTTGATGCCTTCGAAAAAATGCAATCGATTTGCATCCAATATGAGAATTAAATTTTTCTCATTTTGATGATTATTACCCTTAGTTAGGAGACAAATAAATGAAATATATTTTTAATTGTATTAAAAAATCGTAAATTTAAAATTCTTGAGTGAAATTCTGTTTTTATGAAAATCAAAATGTCAAAAAGTTAAAATTTGAAGATCTAATTTAAATGTGTTTGTTTATGAAAGGCAATTAATTATTACATGTGTATTATTATAAAATTAGGTGTGTTTAAGTTAAATCCTCACTCCTCCCCATACACACAAACATTTTCTCTTTAAAACTTTCAGGTATTTTTTCATAAACTCACAATCACCCCTGTTATTAATACTGTTTTCTCTTCTAAATACCCATCGCCCCTTTTAGGAGCCAGATCGCTAATTTGGAGGCGATCCCCCCCCCCCCCCCCCCCCCCCCCAGGTTGGGAACCTCTGGTCAGGACCCTCCCTCACGTGAGAAAGAAAATACTAAAATAAAGATGTCCATTTTTTTTCCACATGATTTTCCTGTTCATATAAGAAAATTCGAATTTGAGTACAGGAAAATGTCATTGAATCCCCTACTGAAATGAAATCTTGGCTATGATACTGATTAGAAAATTTGGCATTTACTAATATTTAAGGAAATATGGCATTTTGCCTATTATTCTCTCTTGGAATACTGTCATCTCTGTTTAATTCTTATGAACAGGTCAAAACACACATGCATACATTTTTCTGGTGCTTCTAGGACAATTTTATGAAAATTATACAATCAAACAATATGTATTTCAGATGAAATTGAAAAAAAATTCTAAAGGCTCCAGTCTTAGAATCAAAATGGACTTGGAAAAACATTCCTATCCTAGGCACATGAACTCTTCTGAAAAATTTAAGGAATAGATGCATTTTATTTTAAAAATATAATCTAAAATTATAAAAGTTTCAAACCAACTTACATCACTGCTACTTGAAAATACTCTGTTTTGCCTGAACTCAATACGCTGTGCGTCTTCCACTTCATCAATCACAATAACTCCTGGCTCTAACTTTTCAAATGGTATTAATGTTGGACTGTACCTGCCTGAATCATACACTTCTTCATTAGAAGCTTTCACGCTATAAAACAATAAATGAAAATATGTTAATATTGTACATAGCTTGCATTAATTAACCTAAAATTTATTTTTTGGGGTACTTGTGTCATCAAAAGGATGAATTAGAAAATAATGTTCATCAAATAATTTGATTGCAGTCTTATATAACAATTTCACAAACAATCTCTAATGCATTAGCTCTAGCCCAGAAGCCATTTTTATAAAATAGCTCCTGTGCATGTATCGATAAAATGTAGACAAAACAGAAAAAAGGAAGATTTTTTTTTCTTCAAATAATCCCTCTCATTGCTTCTATATAAAACACACACTAACTTTTTAAAAAGCAGCTTGCTTTCCATTCAAAATACAATCACCCCTGTAAATACGAAAATTTAGCCCTCCCATGATAAATGGCAAATATGAACATTTAATTTGTGAGTGACTGCAATCACACATGTAAATATGAACATATTTAGCTTATGAGTAACACCAATTATCCCTATAAATAGGAAAATTTAGCTTACAGGCAAAGGCAATCATCTGCAAACATGAAAAGTTAACTTAAAGGGCAAAAGTAACCAACTACCAAACCTGTATAATATGAAAAAATAACTTACGGACGACTTTCTCCGCTAGTAGAAGCACTACTTTCAGGCTTGATCGAAAACGGTCCATCTTCTGGATCATTCCTCTCTTGACCAGACGGTCTCTCGACAACTTCCGAAGAGATACTTCTTTCAGCTGTTGACGTGGACGCAACATCGCTTGGTGTATTCATTGTATTTCCAGATACACAAGGAAACAGGGGAGGATCTTTTGCGGTCACACCTTGCTCCTCTTTCAATTTAAACAGTTTCTGCTTCAAGTTCTCTTCGTGCTTCTCACGGAGCCTGGCTCTCGCCATATATGCATTCAGGCGCGAGAGGAGAGTTTCCCAGTAAGCCACATCGAGAGTCTCGTCGGCACTAGACAGCTTCTTTTCGATTTGCCTATACATGGCTTGTAATTGCTTCGGGGTTTTCCCCTTGAATATTGCGACGATCTCACAACCGACAGCAGAGTTGATGCTTTCTCTCCGATCTAGACAGAATTTCAGCAAAATTTTAATTTTCAAAATTCGGACAGTCAATCAATTATTTACTAAAACTACATGCAATGGAGGAATTGTAAGGGGAGGAGAGTGCAATTCCCCAAACCATTAGGGTTTTTATTGTAAAAATAATATCAATTGGTTTTAAACTACTTTTTCTTTTGGAGTGCCCCCCCCCCTTCAAATCCCAGGGAAGTTCATCCATTTTTTTTTCTTCACAATACAACACTGCATGTATGGATAGATATATATACAGGGTGCGCCAGAGAAACTTACTTTTTTGAAATGTCAATAAAAACAAAACTATTTAAGTTATTGTTTTAATTCTTTTTTTATTTGAGAATACAATATCCCATTTTTTTTTTTTCATTTAGTCTTGAAAATGACATCGGTTAAATGATGACCCCCATTGAGCATGCACTGATTAAGACGATTTTTAAAGTTTGTGAGCACTCTTTGCAGCATATCAATTGGTATGTTGGCAATTTTGTCGCGAATGTTATTCTTGAGGTGAGCTATTGTGCGTGGTCGATCAACATAAACCAGGGATTTCAAATAGCCCCATAAAAAAAAATCGCACGGCGCCAAATCTGGGGAGCGTGCTGGCCATAGGAGATTGCCTCTGAGAGAGATGAGGTGGTCAGGGAAATGTTGTCGCAACAAATTCATTGAATCTCGTGCTGTGTGTGTGTGCTGTAGCTCCATCTTGCTGAAACCACACGTCCCTAATGTTCATTTTTTCGAGGCTGGGAAAGAAGAATTCATCGATTCGCGCGTTGCGTATCAGTAACTGAGCGACCGTTCGAAAAGTAGCTTTCGACGGCAAAGGCGCGCTGTTCTTTTGACCATAGCATGATGGCGACTAATTAAAGGGAAAACAAAACTTGGAGATTTCCTGCTCCAGATGCGCCCACTCTCGGCCTTCTACGCAGCCAATTCACAGCGCAGGAATTTTTTCAAAAAAGTAAGTTTCTCTGGCGCACCCTGTATTTATGTATCCATAGTAGCATAACATATTAGAGGTGAAAACAAATACAGTACTACCTGACTTAAGGGACACCTCTAATTGAAGAACTTTTTCATGTCCCTGTTCCTTTGAACTGGGATCTCCATGAATTTACCTCTCATTAAGTCATATGAAATATTGAATGTGTTGAAATTTAAGAATCTTTTTTGCTAAAAATTAGCTAGTAAAAGCTTGTCTTAACATGCAAAAAACAAATCTGTAATTAAAAATTCTAGCTATTTAGACATGCTTTTGCTTATTTATTCAAATCAACTTCGACAAACGTTGCATCACGTAGCAAATTATCTGACATGAAGCAAATCTATGTAACAAATTACTTCAAAATAATTTCTTTAAATTAAAAACTTGGATTGTACTAAATCTCTGGTGGTATTTTTAATTTTTAAAATAATATTTTTCGCATTTGAATATTTCTGAAATTTATTTAGTAAGCATGACACATTTTCAATATTTAATCTTAAATGGTAATAGCTTATGTTCCTTACAATATATACTATGCTAAGTTCACAACTAGGGATGCACCGATAAGCAAATTGGCCGATTACCGATTAATCGGCTGTTGATAATTGGCCGATTTATCGGCTGAGCCAATTAATGATAAGGATAATTGTTTTTCTACTACCAATTTCACTATCTCTATCTGTGTTTTTTTTATTTCTTATACAATTCAAGTTTAGAAATAGTAAGTAATTTATTTCTGGGAGAAGATTTTTTTTTCCCATTTTCCTAGTTTTCACAGAATAATTTCAATATTTTATCAAATTTCTTAGAACCAATTTTCATATTAGTGTCAATAATATTATTAACACATTGTTAGTTATGTTAATTAGAAATAAAAATTTATAAAAAAAAGGAAGGAGGGGGACTGTGTGGTGAACACTCCAATTTAGGAGTACTTTTAATTCATATATTTTAGTAATTAGTAGCAATTTAATTCAATACTTTTATTCTTTAAAAATTAGAGGTTATCTGAAAGCACTGTGCTAAGGAGAAAACTATTGCCACGTAAAAAATGTTGCATCATTGTCTATGTATATTTATTCAAAGTAGGAGAATTAATTTTAAAAAAACTTTATATCAACTGAGGATTATTATTACTGTTAATAAAATTATTCATTATAATTTCCTAGAGAAAGTATACTTTAAAGAATAATATCTAAAAAATATTTTTCATCCGATTAATCGGCTCGATTTTGCCAATTATTAATAACCGGCAAAGTGGCCGAATAATTGGTACCGCCGATTAATTTGTGCATCCCTATTCACAACATGCATCAATTCCTATACATCTGAACAAGGGAAATCTCTATTTAAGGGTAAAAATTTCAGTCCCGTTAATGCTCCTAATTGACAGGTTTTACAGTAATTTGCACAATTTATGATACAGTCTAACCTAGTTAAAACAAACTCCAAACAAACTTTAAAATATTTGTCTTTGCTGCAATTCTTCTTATCCTAAGAATAATACACTACAAACCATAGGGCAGGGATCCGAAATGTAGTTCATTTCAGTAGTAATCTGTTTTAAGCAAAAACAAATCCCCGAGGTTGGACAGCATTTTATTATTGATACACGTTTTGTTTAGCAGTCATGAGAAACAGCATTTAAAATATCTAGAAGAGTTCAATAAATTTATGCACCCTATGAGCTTGTAACAAAATCTTTCCCACCTCCATATTATCAGGGTAAATATAATTTTTTTCAATATAGATAGTTACCAACAAAATTTATAGCTTAAAAATTTATCAGTTTGTCACACTCATATTTTAAAAGCTATTAACCGCAAACTTATTAAACTACAAAAATGTATTTTTATTTAAAAACTAAAGAAGTTAATTTGTTTTTGTTCATAAAATTTACTTCATTAAATAAACTTTAGAATTACCTCCAACATTTTTCTTTTCTTCATCTCGTGCACGTGAAATTTCATCTTCAACTATAATTTGAATGTCTTTCCAGAATTCCAATTTATTCTCATTTTCCATCTCCATGTAGATCTTGATATCTTCCAGCAAGTTTTCAAGATCTTCAATTTTCAATCCCTAAAAAGTTCAAAGCATCAATAAATAAGTGAATAATTGTTTAAATTAAAGGTAAATAAAGTGACCATTTAAAAGAAATAATTAAGCATTTTCTTTCTCTGTCCCACATGTATTAGAATGTCATACTGCCGTCCCAAGCACAAAAGCCGTATCTGCACTTTTCGTCGAAATTAAGTTACGGTCACTAGGTGGTTCTTTGTCCGATGTTTAACCTAACTACAATGGGACCTAAATACAATGTTTTATGGTCGTTTGACAATGGGAATTATTTTTTTTAATGTTTGAAAACGTTTCATCTGAATCAAATACATTGAGACTCAAAACTTTAAATGACAATTTCTCTTTTTGAAGTCGTCTGCAGATAGAACTTATGTGCTTAGCACAGCAGTATAGGCATTCTGTGAGCATTTTTTTTTTTTTTTATGGAATAGTTTATTTTTATACATGAAACATTTTTTTTTTTGATGCAACTGTCTGATTGTATGCTATAAATAACTTTCAAAAAAAGAATACCACTTTCTTGTAATGATTTTTGCACATTTATGTTAATCTTGCTCTTCATACATAAAAAATTTGTATGATTAGGTATTAAACAATTTTAAGCAATGAGGCAAAGTAATTGCAATAATGTAAATAAAAATATTTTGCGAGAGTGCACAGAATTTTCCGACTTCAGCTTTTTTTAACATTAAGATTTTCAATGCTTTATCACAAATATTGCAGATTGCTGCAGACATGTGTTTTGAGGTTACAATGAACCCCTTCTTCGATGCAAAAAAGTGTGAACTTCAGGATGAAAATACATTCAAGAAAAGTAACATGGTAGAACAAAAGACATTTTAAATAGTAAAAATTGGAGATTAACAAAACTAACAACACAAAATGAGGCTTTGAGCTGAAATTTATTACATTATTCCATCAGGAAAAAAACTGTTCATTTTAAAGCATCCACTTCCTTGCATTGAAAAAGGGGTTCTTTGCAGGGTTGCCACAGGACAAATGCAATAAAAAAAAGTAGCAAAAGTAGTCTTAAAATGTCAAAAAAGTAGCTTGAGGAATTAAAGAAGTTCCAAGAAAAAAAGATGCATTCATATGATAAGATACCTGTGGTAATAAACAAACTGTGCAGTTGAAAAATGATACAGTAGCAAAAATTCTACATCTTTATTCTTAATAAACGTAAAATGAATGCACAAAAAGAAAGGAAAAGATAAAACTTTTGCTACAACTTATGAAAAAAGGGATTTTTTTCCCCCACTATTAGAACTAATTTTTCAATTTGTTTTACTTTTGTTTAGTAAAAAGTTCAATTTTGCTTTTTATATGTAATGCTCTCTCTCTCTTTTTCCAAGAGCTATTTACTACTTTCTATGATAACATGAACTATTTTAATGAGACCACAAGGAAAAATTAATGTAGAGTAATTGTCAAGAAAACACAGCAAATAATTATTACAATAATGCAATATCAGGAAAAAAAATCCAAAAGTTTTCTGTCACAAGATTCAGCTTTACAATAACAAATTTCTCTGTAGTAATAACTAGACCTTCAAAAGCACTGCAGCACTTTTAAAGAGTACTGAAAAATTTGCCTGTAACTTGATTTACCAGTTTAATCAGATACCAGTTAAGAAGCGATCAGAAGTATTATGCAAACATTGCAGAACTTGACAAAATTGAAGCAAAACCAGGGATATAGCACTTGACTACAGCCCTAAGGGCCCTGCTCCACATTGACCTAAAGCAGAAAAATAATGCAGAAACGTAAAATGGATTACATAGCGTTCCTATGGAAAGTACCCGGACTTTTGGTTTCTGCCTTCGGTTTGGGTCGCGTTTTACACTGATGTGGAGCAAGGCCCTAACTTGACGCAGCGAATCAGTGCTCAAAATGGTCATGGAGTGTTCATTATAAATTTTTAAAATAAGGTTTTAGTGGATATTAAAAGTAAATTTATTTATTTGCATTTCAACAAACCTTACTAACCACTGAAAAGGTTAAAAATCTATTTCTCACAAGAGATGTAAAAAGATTGCATTTTTCAATGTAGAACACCCCAGAAGCATGAAAATAGCAAAAATATGAGCTTTTTAAAATAAAATAATTCAAGACTTGCACTTTAGCTAAGCTATGAAAACCTGTATTAATGATTAATAGCATAATTCTTGAAATTTTGGCCCATGCTTAAAAAAAATCTTTTCAGGGGAAAAATTTTGCAAATTTCCAGCACAAATAATATTTGCAAAATGAGAATTTACAGGCAATCCCATGTTTCCTAGTTCAGTAAACAATCTGTCTGAAGAGTTTGGATGACAAAAACTTGAGTGCTATTAAGCAAATCACTTTTCACCAAAAAAAAAAAAAAAAATCAAGAATAGGTTATTTCATCATTTATACTGTTCCCTGAGTGCTATTTAAAAGCAGTGAAGATCAGTCCATTATAAAAGGCAAAGGAAGTTTTTTTTTCAGTAAAATATGATGAAAGAGGAATGAAGAGTAATAAAAAATATGGCTTCAAAATATTAACCCATTTATGCCCAGTTGCCTAAAAACGGGACGCTTGTTAGTTACTGCATACAAAAACCTGTAATAGGTATATATTTTACTAAAGCTGTTTTTCCCAAGTTAAATAGTCCTTCTTCTTGAGAAAACCAGTCAGAGCTACTATTTGGACATCAGAGTTTATTTATTGACAGCTATTTTCAGACAAATCAGTCAAGCAACGATCCAGCATGGGTAGCCACAGAAAGTAAGTTTTTTTTGCGAACTTATTTTTCATAAAATTAAACCATTTTAAAATAATTTGCCGAAAATTGATCACGATGCCTTCTGTAATGTTACTTTGCAAAAGTAAAGTCATGTATGGTCGTATTTTGCTCACGTATCTGCAAAATATCCTATAAAAAGGACGTAAAAAAAATTAATAAATATGGCAACGGCGAACTATTTTGAGCCTAAAATGTATGTAAACCATTCCAAGTAAGAGTTTTAAGCAGATAAAAATTGAAATAAAAATGTTAAAAAAAACTTGGGTATTAATGGGTTAAATAAACAACAAATATGGTAAAAAAATTCAAGTATTTTCGAATAAAAAGTTGCTTTGGAAAATAAAAAGTTTCCAAAAAAGTAGCTCTGGTGAAAAAAGGTTGCTTTTTAGCCAGTTTTGCATGAAAAAGTTTCCAAAGTCGCCTAGTGAATAAAAAAGTAGCATTTAAGTAGCCTGTGGCAACCCTGCTTTGTAACCCCAAAACACTTGTCTGCAGCTGTGTGATAAAACCTTGAAAAAACTTATTTTACTTTTCAAGCACAAAAGTGTTTATTTAATTTTCAGCTGCTATGTTCATCAATGAAATATATTTTTAAAATATCGACTGAAAATCAGCTGTTTGTGCAAATTAAAAAAAATAAATAAATAAATAAATAAATCAGAATTACTGCAAAAGTTCTGAATTACAATTAGTTTTATACAATACGTAAGAGTCACACATACTCGTATTGTATGCTTAAATCTAAGGATTAGCATCTAATTAGAAGGGAGTATTTAAAAAATATTTTTAACTTACGTTTAAATATGTGTAGGGTTCATGACACAAAAACTCAACAGAACAATCCTCTTCCTCAGAACTACAGTAACGAGCCAGCAGATCAATTGGCTTAGCTAAGAGCAAAAATAAAAACATATCAACGAAATATACAAATGTAATCCGAAATATCTTTATAGAAGTTTTTAAAACAGACAGGTTAACTATGGAAACATTCCTAATAGGGAAAAAAAAATCTCAGAAGAAAACATGACAATTTTTACTAAGAAATGTCATTAAAGTCTTTTTAACAGCCACAAATATAATGATTTAGTAATCTGAAATAAACAAAAATAAATCCATGTGGATAAGCAAACCTAAAAATTATTGAAAATCATGCTGACAGACATATCTTTTGTTGATGATAGAAATGGTTTTTTTAATAAACTAGTAACAATCATTGAAGCATCCTACTTTGCTACACATGGTGAGAATTACATCTCCATACACACACACACGAAAGGTGTAAAGAAGCATTTTGGTTAAAAACTTGCAAAATAAAAATAATATTGATAGATATTTTTAAGATAGCTCATGCACTTTGTATTAGATCTATTTTGAGAATCATGTTCTGATACGATTTTGAATTCGATAAACAAAAATAAATTTAAAGAAAAAAAACAGGGATTGTCCTTCAAGAACAAAATATAAGGAAACCTCTTATTGAAACTGATGGTATAATAAAACCGTAAAGAGATGGCACTTGTCAATCAAATGAGAAAATGAATTCATTCCTTAAAATAGGTTGAGAAAGAAGACAATGACGTGTGCCATGTTTGTGAGTTTAGCGACATTTTGGAGATGTGACATTCTTTATAAAAGATGAAAAAATTCTTTGACCATATGAGGCCGAAAAAGAGGCAAAATTTATAGCAAACCATTCTAAATTTATCGTGTGCAACACTTCTTTTACTACATTATAATTTATCATAATATAAATTGCAGTAAATATCTAGAGTGAGAGAATTTAATTTTACCTTTATCATTTGCTGGTTAAGGTTTGTTGATGTCTATTGCTTTATTATTATTATGAAGAATAACATACGAAATTTAGGTGACTAACACTTATAAGTTTTAGAATCAATTGAATTTTTTTTTAAAAAAAGTGCTCCAAATTTGTTTTTGCTATGTAATTATTTGATATTGGAATGTAATTTGCAGTAGTAACTGCTTTTGGTTGGCGGAAAAGTAAAAATGACAAGCTTTACATTCTTTATTGGAACCCTACTCTCGCCAATTTTTAATTAAAACGAACTATTAGAGGCGTTGCAATCTTTGACTAATGGCTGTTCGAAGAGGTAAAACTAAGGCCCATCCACTTTCTTAGAATATGACCTGTCCAATAAGACAACTGCTTCAGGATCACAAAATTAAAATATTTTACCTCCTTGACTAATTTCTTAAATTGTGTGAAGTATTCAAGCTATGCTGGAATCAATAACACATTTGTGAAACCATTCTTCAGTTTTCCTCTACTTATCACCCCTTTATAAGAATAAACAATTTTAAAAAGAGAGTAGTGAACTGCCATCTCTTCGAAGCTAGACTATATTCAGTAAGATTTAAAATGCTGAACTTTTTTTAAAACATAATTAAAGCACATAGAAAAAACTATTCATTTGCAAACTGCCAAAGTTCAACTGTCTAGTTTTTAAATTTGGGTTTAACACAAATTAGGATAAAACATTTTTAGCTGTCTTATAATTCACTTAAACTGCTAAGTTTACATGCATAATGGTTTAGCTAAGGAGTGAGACCTTTTTAAATACATATTCTACCAATCAAAAATATACAATAACAAATTTTAAAATGCATTTATGTAAAAATCAACTAAGTTTGAATTCTAAAAATTAACATTTCTAAGTAGAAACAAGTACAAAAGCACAGAAAAAAACATACCACGTCCATTTTGAATTCTGATTTTTGATCTCAGTTTTGCTTGTTGTAAATGAAACTAAAATATGAAAAGTACAACATATTCAATATTGAAAAAACTTTTTAATCAAAAATAAGTGTTTAAAAAAAAGTATCAATTCAACACAATAGTGTGGTGTCAGTTAAGAAAATTTCTTTTAAAATTGAAAAATATACAAAAAATAAAACTTTTTTTTTTGACTTCAGAAGTATAGTATGACCTCATTTAAAGTATGATGCAGTTCAGTTTTAGTCTCATCTCAAGAAAGATAGATATTAAATAAATGGCTTTCTAATTAAGATTATGATTCCAGGCTAAAAATGCTTAATATGTAATTATGTATGGTACTGAGCAAAGGAGAGTCAGAGGGGACATCATTCAGCTGTTTGAATTTATCAGAATGAAAGGTGTCAATTCGTTAAATTTTTGCATGGAAAGCAGGAAAAGGGATCGTTGTTTTAAGCTATTTCACGATCTCAGGCTAACCTGGAAATTAAGAAAAATTTGCTATTTTAGTAGGGTTGTGGGCACCTGGAACAGCTTACCAAAAAGGGCCTTTATGGGCAAGAGAGTGGATAGCTGTAAGAGGGAAACTGATCTTCTCTCTAAATTGACTAGGACTAGCCTAGCTGGACCCAGAGCCTGTGGCTGATCATCACATTGGTATTTGTAAAGAAATAGCACACACGAGGCAGTGAAACGTAAAGAGATGAAACACTTGTTTTCAAGAACTCATCAAAAAAATTAAGTACCGTAAAGTCGGGTTACTTGGACCGACAAGGAGGTTACTTGAGCCCACAGTAAAATGATAAAATCTGGGTTTGGTACTAGCATTAGAGACTGCAGAGTGCTTCTACCTAGAGGAGAAACGAGGAACTACGTGCTAGTCTTCAACTAATAAGTACCAAACCTAGATTTTATCATTTTACTGTAATGGACTCAAGTAACCCCTTAGGGTCCAAGTAACCCGACTTTACGGTACTTTTAATACTTCTCAAGGAACTATTAGAAAATCTAGTACTTTTCCAGGGCCCCTAGTTGTCAAAATAAAATACCCAGACATCAGCTATCTTTGCAGTACGGGGCATTAATTTTCAATTACAAGTAATTAATATCAATAGACTTTACATGTAGGCTGACTAGTTTTTGCATTTGATGTTTACAGCATTTATAAATACTCGGAGCTGCCACATCAAATTAATGCCATCATCATTAAAAAGAAATTTTTTAGTGTAATTTTAGTAAAATTAAACAGCATTGCCTGAGAGCAATAAGATATACATAAAAAAATGCACCTGGTTTTCATTACAGAAATATTGTTGCTTATATGCATTAAAAAAGCTTTATGTTGGCAAAAAAAAAGATAATGGATCATAGTTACACTAAATTTAAGCAAGGCATAGCTTTAAAGAATAAAATTTAAAAAATCAACCCAAGAAAGTTCAAAAATATTTTCAGTTAATCTTTTTTTAACATATCTGTCACAAATTTTTTATTTGAATAAACCATTTCAAAATAATCATTTAAAGTAACAAATATTATATATATACTTTCCAGACGGTTGAAAATTGACAAAACAAAAATATTTACTATGTATTCTTGCTTTTCATATTCACTAAACTGAGCAGCTTCTTTCTCTCTTTGAATTTTGGTCTGTAAAATAACACCAAACACAAATATAACTTCAAAAGTTACAAAAGACTACAAAACAAAACATTAACCAAAAAAAAAAATAAGGTTTTATCAATCTTAGAATTCAGAATTAAAATATAAGTGTTATGATGGTGTCTAATAAGAATGAACATGGGTGTCGGTTTTTTTTTTGAAACAAATATATATAATTATTTTTTCATCTCATTAAAAACACTTCTGATAGCCAATACTAGGAATAAGAATTTGAATGTATGCGTTATGATGGAGCAAAGTTTAAGTGTTTAGACTAGACATCAAAATGAAAAACCTTGGTGCCGTTATGGTGAATCAAATATGTGTATCCAAATTTTTTTTTTACAAAATGAACAAAAAAAAAAAAGACTTCAAGAGCAAAAGTTAAAAAATGCTTTCAATAAATTTTCTTGCTATGCCATATGGGAGTACTTGACACATGGCATAGCAAGCAAGGCCGTATCCAGAAAAAAATTTCGGGAGGGGCCCAGAGTTTCGCACATTGCCCAAACACACATACATTTTTGTGTGTGCTATGAGTCTAATTTCTTCGGGAGGGGGGGTCAAAAAAAAGGGGAAGGAATAAATAAACATGTGGGAAGGGGCTAAGCAGCAGCACATGTGAAGTCTTTTTTTTTTCTTCAGAATTTGGTTATATTTTTGTATTTTAACACTACTGATTAAAAGACGTACTGAAAAAATGTGAAATATGGCTTCAATAATTGAGACGGATGGCCACCTAAGACATCCCTCTTCCAATTCTAGGTACCATTCTTATGAAATAACTAGAAAAATGTCATTTTTGGGGGGACTTCGCAGCTTTTACTTTTGCAAAATAAATCAATCCACGGAGTAAAAAAATTTCAATACATCTCCTTTCCTTGAACTTTTCCTTTTCCCTGAAGTAGTGCAGGCAAGGTCCTTTTACTTATGAAGATAAGGGGGCAGTTACACCCCTGGACGAGCAGCCTGTGCATAGACGTGTTTCAGCATAACAAGGAACACCTTTTTCAGAGCAAAAAAAAAAAAGTGAGCTTATGTATAAAAAAACAGACATCCAACAAAAAAAGCTCACTTTCCTTGCATTGAAAACGGCTTTTTTCGTAATGCTGAAACACATGTAGCAGTAATCTGCTAGTTTTGTGCAATAAAACGTTGTTATCTTAAATTTAATTGTTTTGACTATGCTCCTGAGAAATTCAACTATGGAACAATGTACACTGAAGTGACAAAAGTCATGGGATACCTCTTAATATCGTGTCGGCCCTCCTTTTGCCCGGCGAAGTGCAACAACTCGACGTGGCATGGACTCAACAAGTCGTTGGAAGTCTTCTGCAGGAATATTGAGCCATGCTGTCTCGATAGACGTCCATAATTGTGAAAGCGTTGATGGGGCAGGATTTTGGGCACGAACAGAACTCTCGATGGTGTCCCATAAATGCTCAATGGGATTCATGTCGGGCGATCTAGGTGGCCAAATCATTCGTTGGAATTGTCCAGAATTTTCTTCAAACCAATTGCGAACAGTTGTGGCCCGGTGACATGGCGCATTGTCATCCATAAAAATTCCATCGTTGTTTGGGTACATGAAGTCCATGAATGGCTGCAAGTGATCTCCAAGTAGCTGCACATAAGCATTTCCAGTCAATGTTCGGTCCAGTCGCACTAGAGGACCAAGTCCATGCCATGAAAAAACAGCCCACACCATTACGGAGCCACCACCAGCTTGAACAGTGCCTTGCTGACAGTTTGGGTCCATGGCTTCGTGGGGTCTGCGCCACACTCGAACCCTACCATCGGCTCTTACCAGCTGAAATCGTGACTCATCGGACCAGGCCACGGTTTTCCATTCATCTAGGGACCAACCGATATGCTCACGTGCCCACGAGAGTCGCTGCAAGCGATGTCGTTCTGTCAGTAAAGGCACTCGAGTCGGTCTTCTGCTGGAATAGCCCAAGAAATCCAAATTTCTCCGCACAGTTCTAGCAGACACGTCCATTGTACGTCCCACATTGATTTCTACGGTGATTTGACGCAGTGTTGCTTGTCTGTTAGAATTTACGACTCTTTGCAGACGTCGCCGGTCTCGATCTTTAAGTGCAGGCGGTCGACCACTGCGCTGTCCATGGTGGGATGTTATGCCTGAAATTTCATACTCTCGGCACACTCTTGACACAGTGGATCTGGGAATGTTGAATTCTCTAACGATTTCCGAAATGGCATGACCCATGCGTCTAGCTCCAACTAACATTCCGCGTTCAAAGTCTGTTAATTCACGTCGTGCCGTCATCATCACGTTAAAACCTCTTCACATGAATAACTTGAACAGAAATGAAAACTCTGTAAAAGCACTGCGCATTTATACCTGTTCTATGCGATGCTACTGCCATATGAAAATTTGCATATTGCTATCCCATGACTTTTGTCACTTCAGTGTAAATTAGTCATTTTGTGACTAATTTACATTGCAATTTTTTATGCATATAAAATAAAAAGACTGCAATATACCTTTTATAAAAGGCTTCAAAATTTTTCTTTTAAATATCCTTTGAAGTAAACTCTCAATTGTCCATGGAATAGGGTGGCACAGTAACCACAGATAATTAAACAATAGGTAAAAAATGGTATTAACGTATGCTATAACTTTAAAAAAAGTCAATAACAAACATTTAAATTATAGCTTAAAATGACAACATCGAGTGTAAGAAAAATCTTGAAAAGCTAAAAACAACCATTAAGGCACTTTCATCTCTTTTTTTGCATTCAGTAAATCATCACTGTGAAAAAAGAAAACTAAAGTATGAAAGAAATGCAGATAATCTGAACCGCTGATAATCAGGAGTTTACTGTAATGGATTAAATAGAGCATTAAAATTTCTCGCATATAAATTCAAACACAATTTTCAACTCAAGAATACAAGCAATCAATAATTTTATTTGATTGAAACCAAAATAAAAATTCAGATAAATAAAATAATGTATCAGTAAAACAGATCAGAATTTTTAAACTTTTGCTTATATCTTACATAATGGCATAAATCTTGAAGCAATATAAGACTTAACAATTAGCTTGTTCAAAAATGAAGTCAAATAATGATCTTACCATTTCTTCTTCTCGCATTTCCCTTTCTCTTTCACGCTGGAGTCGCCGCTCTTTTACTTTATCCAACTCAATCTGCAAAATGAACATTAATAAGTTTCAACTTGGTGGAAACAATATTTCACCTTATTGTTGCAATTAATATTGTTTTTATCGTTTTTTTTTTTTTTTTTCTTTTTCAAGATAAAATGCTTACTGTTAATCTCTTCTGTACCAGTGACATACTTATCATACATAAAGCTAAAATATCTGTCAAAATACTGTTTATCGAAATAATGTGTGTAATAATATAATGCTTTCTTATATGAAAGCAAATGGAATGGTTCGGCCCAAAGAGCTTTGCACTTAGGTATTGCATCAGGAAAACATACTTTTTTTTCCCTATTTTGTGGACATATGATAGTACTTATGAGTCGTTTAGAATCAAAACCAGGGTTCGCTAAAGTGGACATGGCCCGAAAAACCCACCCTGGTCTTTTCAGATATACCTACTTGAAAAAACCTACTATGCCGGTAAAGCGGGTTTCTTCAAAACTTACTGCAAATTAAAAACATTCATTTTAGAAACAAACTAAATATTAACCCTCTCGCTGCGCATCCCGCGATTTCCACGGGCAACGTTGAAGTAGCAAAATTTGCGTAACCCGCGATTATCGCGGGGAAGCGTTTTTGCCGTCGATTTAAGTGTGCAACCCGCTCTTTCCCCGTTCATGGTTTCATTTCGACTTTTCTGTAATGTTTAATTGTTTATTTAGATGTCGACTAACAAATGGCGTTAGTTGTCCACGTTTCTGAGAAATATACAATATTATTCAATATTCTGACAACTTTTTTCTATGATCTAATTGTATATTGAAAAAAAAAACCCTTTTACAAAAAATTTTTGTATATTTTAAGTCTAAAATATATGTAGATTTGAAATATGTAATAAAAAAAATACGCAATTTTTGAACCTATTTTGATTAAAAAAAATACGCAGCGAGAGGGTTAAAGTTTACAAATACCTTTGTGCTATTGATGTAGAGAAAATTACAACGTTAAAGAGGCACAAACAAGCAGGGATACTGCAAAAAATTTTGAGCTTATGGATGCACAGACATCCGACAAAAGTGTCAGATGTCTGTGCGTCCAAAGCTCAAAATTTTTTTGTATTGAAAAAGGCATTCCTTGTAACGCCGAAACACGTGTCTGCAGTATCCCTGCTTATTTGTGCCTCCTTAACGTTGTATTTTTCTCCACAAAACTAAATATCACAAGTACTGTGGTCAAAACTAAGCCTAGAGACTGGCATTGATCAATTTAGTTATAATATCTAGTCTGTTACAATATTAGTCCTGGTCAGTATCTAGCCCAGAAATTCTCCCTTTCCTGACAACTTATTAGGTGTTAGAAATAAAACTGCACATGAATTTCGCTCTGATTTTTTTTAAATACAGTCGATGCTCCTTATAACGACCACACATTACAAAGACCGTCCTAATATAACAACCGGTGAGAAAATCCCCAAACTGTATTCCAATATACTCTATGTTCTACCTCTTGTAGCGAACACTCGTTATAAAGACTGTTTTCTGTAGGACGGAGACGGTGTTATATCGAGCGTCCACTGTACTTAGAATATCAAAATAAGCAATAATTATTCCCATCTATAAATCCAATTCAATATCAATTTAAAATATTCAATATTACAATAATTTTTCCAAATCAGCCGAACAAGAATTTTTTAAGGAGGTCACAGTGACCTCTCTTCAGGGCTCCCGATTCTATGAAAAGTAAAAGTAGGTATACAATGTTTGAATGCAGGATATTAAAATTATTCGAAAAAAAAAAACGATAAAGCCTGGGTTTTTCATCAAAACCCAGATGGGTTGGTTCTTTTTCAAAAACACCCGGGTTTTTCAAACCCTGATGAAAACCCATTAAATCCGTTTTTTTTATAAAAAATAATTTTATCTAAAATAATTTACGTTTAAAAAATCCTTTACCAATGGCTTAGGGGCAATAGAATAAGACCACCAGTCCTCAACAAAAAGTTAATATAAAGTAAGGGTTAGAAGTCAAAACCCCTCTAGATCCATAATTCAGCCTTCAGAAATATGTATTTTGAGGAATGGACTTTCATTTGGCCCCTATGATCAACAACTTGAACACTTTTGCTAAATGGCTGTGTTCTACCTTGATTCACTTGATTTTCATATTAGATTTTTTTCTGTATCATCTCTACATAATATATAATGAAGTCTCAAAAAGCATCTGTTTGTTTGAAGGCACAAAAGTTGAGAACTACCCGGTCGATTTTGTTAAAAATTTCAGCGTTTGTTTCTTTTCACACCCGGAAAGGTTTGGACAGCTGTGCGAAAAAGATTCAATACGCAGTTTTTTTTAATTCTAATTTAAGACAATTAAGAGCTTCACATAAATTGCCAAATATTAGGGTTAAAAATTACTTCCACATATTAATGTTATATGTCATTGGAAAAAGCAAATCTTTTTGCGTTTAACGCAATTCATTTTAATTCTCTATCTTGAATACAGCACGAGTTATTTGCATTAAAGCCATGCTTTTTTTAAGGCTTTGTTTGATTTCAGGCACTACTTTCCTCATTAAAATCATCAATACAAATTTAACCAATTGTTCCCCAGTTTTCTTTTTTACACCATTGAATAGAGTGATATTTTAAACTCCAGATTTAACTCGACTTTCATTCGAAGCTTCTATCCCCATTAGAAAAAAAGTTACAGGCGTTTGAAGTTGTGTTCGAATTTCTCTTTTTCATTCAAGTTATTACAGTTTTATTGTGTTGCCATGGCTACGTTTTTAAAATTATTTGTTGTTTCTTCCTTCTAATTTTAATTTCTTAAAAGTATTTTATTTTATAGCAGTTCTTTAAAATGATTTTAAAGCACATTCTAATCAGATGACTTTTTTTTCTTCTTTTTAAAGAGCGAGTTTTGAAAAACAGCTGCTGTTATTGTGTCAAGATTTCTTTTATTTTATTATTTCATGCAAGATGCTTGAAGCTTAGATGCAATTCTGTGCACACATTTTAATTATTGAAGCAAAATCTGTCTTTTTATTTTGATGAGAGAGGAAAATTTACATTCGATCAAAGATATTTATTTACCTTTATAACATGAGCACGAGCACAGCCATAAGAATAGAGCTAGTAATAATTATTTACAACTAGTAGATATGCCCGGCGTCGAGCGTTTTGAAATGCAACATGACAAAAAAAATTACGTTTCTACTTTTGAAAAAAAAAATAAGAGGAGTATTATATATTCAAGGGTGAATACTCACGAAAGAAACATTCCTTAACTATTTGAATTGAGAGAAGCCTCAGAAAATCACACATAGCAAAGACAAATATCCATGACAATACCAAACGCAAAATTAGCTATCCAATTGAAGTTGAAATAAATTACTAAATAATGATTTGATTTGAATGGAGAAAAGCCTTTAAAAAATTAGAGATTTTATGTGGAAGTTTCAACTAAAATTGGAATTAAAAAAAAACTACCTGTCAGATTTTTTTCTGATTGGTCTCTTGTTTGCCCAGTAAGGCACAGGCACACTGAAATTTATAGCGAAATCAGACAGGTAGTTTTTAAGTCTATAAAAGACATACATAAGTACATAGGACCATACATACATTGCATTCAATTTTATATATAAAGATATGGTCTTTCAAAAAAAATTTTTGGAAACACTCTGCATTTTTGTATTATTTTTATATTTAGTCAATGTCTTGCTATTTTTTGTTTCAGCCAACAGTTGACTACAATGCCAACTTGCTTAGTGATGTTCAAGCACTTATAGCTCATAGTGTACTTGGAGTAAAAAATACCTCAAAGTGTATGTGGTCTGGTTATTTTGACTGTAACTGATAATTAAGGATTATTTTTAACTTGTATAATGCTTAACTGATTATTTGCTTCTACATTCTGCTAATTTAACCTAACAATAACTTCCATATTACTTTTTGTTTGGAAGGAAAAATAAACCAGGTTGTAAGTGCTCTAGATTAAGGGGTGTGCCCAGGTCCTTGATTTCTATACATGTTCTGTGAAAACCATTTCCGTTGATTTTCAAATGGAAAATGTTGCTAACACTAAAGAAAGAACTGTCCTTAGAGATGAAATACAGCCCCAAGAAAATTTTTAACAAATAAATGTTTATCGGAACATTAGATGCCAAACTTTTCTCCAAAGACATGAGTTTTACAAATGTAATTATTTTCAAATAGTCTTTAAATATTGTCGGCCCTCTTTAAACGAATACAGTTGCTTCCAAGAAATATTATTCAATTGAAGGGGAGATTTGTTTAAGTGGGTGTCTTTAAGATTGTATATGGCATGAGAAATATTCAGTTCCCAGATGCTTTATTCGAATAGGCGGGATATTCGTTTATCCGTTACCCGATTAAGCAGGGCCGACAGTATTAATTTTGTAAAAATCCTTGACACAACAGCCTTCTTTACGACTAACAAAACAAAGCACATTGTGAAAAATTCTAAAATTGATTTTGTGCTGCTTTATGTTTTAAAATAGTTTAATTTAGCAATAAATCTAACAAGTTTCAACGCAATACTTAAAATCATTTGATTTTTAAAAGGAAAGAGATTATGTAATACAAGTTTTAATTACAAAAGATATTTCAACTTTTCAATACTCCATGCAGGAAATGTATTTCACACAGGTAGACTGAATAAACAATTTTTCACAGAGGACTAAGGAAAATTCAATAGCAAAAACAGTCAAAAGCTGTAATTAGAAAAACAGTGACAAACATTATGTGAAAAAGAGAAGTTAATTTACATACCTTATTCAAACGACTTCTTCTTTCAATTTCATCTTTAGTAATATGTTTCAATCCTTCTTTTTCCAGTTTTTTCTTCCACACAAATTTTTCTAATAAATTTGTATCCCCATATGGATTGTCTGAATTTGTGTAACCCTACATTAAACAAAATAACAATTTAGCCTTATACTTGCAACAACCAGAAATGTATTGAGGCAAATAACAGGTCAAAAAGAAAGTCATAACACACTTGTTTTTTTTTTTTATAGATAAAAAACAATCTGTAACACACCAAGTTTATAGAAAACATAATTTGTATTAGAATATTTTTTTAAAAAAGCATGAAATATCTCAAATAATTTCGCCAATAAATGTGAACAAACCTTTTGCAAACTACATAGGCATACGCTTTTCCAGATTTCAAATCTGATCTAAAAACTTGAAGAACATTGTCGTATCATGAAATATTCGGCATGTTTTCTTCAAATTTCACTAATGTGCAAGCCAAATTTCTCTATCAATCTCAATGAAAGCATACTTTGGGGAGCTAGAACATAAGTTGAAGATGATTGACAGCAGCTTATGATTTTGTTTTTGATTACTAATGCATTACCCAACATTCTAACCAAATACAATGAATAAATTATCCTAGAACAAGGTACAAGAACCCAGGAGTTCAACCTTGGAAGTTGTTTGACATTCAGGCTCTAGAATGCAATTTTGAATTATCTTTAGTAATCCTAGAAGTAGAAAAAGAGACTCAGAAGCTCTCCCGCTTAAAACAGATTTAAAAGCAATTTTGGGAGAAGTTAGACGCAGAAGAGGGCGTGGAAATTCCCTGAACTCTAATGGAAATACTTTAAAATTGAAGTCTCAAAAACTCATTTCAAGCTACTTTTGGGCACAAATAGCTTAATATTCTTTATCTTATCTTTTCTTTGATAAAATTAGAAAGGAGGTTGAGGTTTGGTGCCCTCGTGGAGAATTTCCAAATTTAAGGCAAAAAAAAAGCTATTTTAATCTACCTTTAATCTTATCAAGTGGCTTGTATTCAGGCTTCTGGGAGGGGCTTAAGCCTCTTAGCTCCCCCTGTGGGCATGCCACTGAACAGCATCATAATAAATCTGATCTACAACTGGAATGAGCTTCTAGTTTTGAGCTCCATAGTATAGGTAAATAGAATTTTTAATAATTGAACAATGATTAAAATTCCAACGAAAAAAAATAAACTAAGATCGATATCCATTGCTGCATTCTTATTTTTAATTACACTCTCAAAGTTATGCATAGTTGAATCTGGCTTAAAATCATGTTAATTTTATTTTAACATAACGAAGAAGTGAAACAGATAAGGAGAACTAACAAGAGTCGAAACAACTATTAATGATCTTGCCAGTGTAGTGAAGCACCTTTTCCCTTCATACTAATTACAATTTTTTTTTTTTTTCCAAATAAAACAAACCACTTGAGGGACAAAAGCTTTTTTTTCAAATTAACATTTTTAGAGGGGGTGGAATCAATAAGCAAACCTGCAAATTTGTTGGGGGTTGAAGATCAAAACAATTTGTTGGCGACTGAAAGAAAGAGATTGTAAGGGCCACAATATACCCTCCCCCCCCCCTCAAATCAAATATAAATATAGTAAATTTAATAAACAAGCAATGCAAGGGTCACAGAGGTACTGTCTAAAATTTTTTCGTGCGACCTCCGCTGCATCTGCGCATGTGCCAAGTCTCTTCGGACTTTTCCAAAATAGGGGGGAAAAGCAACGAGGAAGTAGTAAGCGAACAAATGCCGAAGGCATCCGGAAGTGCGCATCCTAAACCTATCTCCCTTTTCCAGATGGAAGCGTCCGTGGCTGCCAGGCGCACAATACGCAAACAGACAGTATACAGGGCTGATGAGAGCCCATGTCAGAATAGTTAGGAACTAGCAGCCTGGCCATTTAGGGGGCCCGGTTCGGAAACAGGAGTGCTTCAAATTTCATAAGTTTTATAGTGAGAAGGAGACCAGGTGATCAATTTGACAAGTATCGACTTGCACTCTTGGCGGCCCCGGAGGCACCGATTGCTGCACAAAATGTCTTATAAAACTCAAGGTATGTTAGATCATTACCGTAAAATCCCGAAAGTAACCCCCCTCCCCTTTTTTTGGAAAAAAGTGAAATTTCTCTTATCCTGAATATTAGGGATGGACCGGATATCCGGTATCCGGCCTATCCGGCTGATATTTTAAGTATCCGGTACTTCCGGATATCCGATCCTGCTGACCGCCCCGGATACGGATATCCGGAAGATTTTTGCAGGATATCCGGCTAAGTATCCGGTATTGATGTGGGGAATATCCGGAATTGATGTGAGGGTTATCCGGTATGATGTGACGACCTAATTAAATATTTTCTTTTTTATAAAAATCTTAGTTAAAAATTTCATTGTTTGATAAACCTTTTAGCTGATGTAATTACTTTTCATCTTTCCTTTTTACCAATTTTTGCTTCTAAAACAAAAATTGTGTTATTCCTCCGACTGTGTACTGGACATGGAAGCATTCTGCATATTTGATTTTTCACAATTGCCAGATAAAATATGATTGTCTTCAGCTTTTCAAAAATATTTTAGTTAAAATATTTAGAAAGAAAAGGCTACAAACCTTCAAGGATTAATGTGCGACAAAAGGTTGAAAAAAACTTACGATCATATTGTTAGTTCATAAAAATTAATCGCAGTAGCTGTTAATATAAATTCTCAAATTATTTTATTTATTGAATTCTTTTATTTTTAGTTTTTGCGCTTCTAACAAAAATTGCGATCTATTAACACCCAATGATGTTGTAATTAGATATTTTTTACTTTGCCACTATTATTGCATTATTATAATTGAAAATAACATACACTAAATAACCTATCTAACATTGACGAAAGTTTTCTTTTAGATAATGAAAACATCTGTCCCCATGAATCGTCGCAACTTAAAACCATGCTTTTTTTTTTTTTTTTGAAATAGTTTAAATGTGTGTAAAGAAATTTTGAATTTTGCACTTTGTTTCGTTCTTTCTTTTTGTAATACCTTCCTTTCAGAAAAGATATTTCTCTGCTATTAGAATCTTTTCACGTCTGTCACGCCGCTCCGTAACTCCTCGAGAACATGTTGAGCATGACCCTCAATAACATTCAATCGAGTTTCGATAACTCAAAGCTTTATAAACTCAAATATACCTTCATTTCAAAGTTTTCCTTTGGTCCCAAATTCTTGAAAAGACGGTAGGAACTGCTTGTAACTCGAACTATCAATAACTCTAAGTTTTTAGCCGGTCCCTTGGGACTATGAGCTATTGAGACTTGACTGTATTTAAGATGTTAATTTGCATCTTTAGAAAGTGTATTTTGTCTTTTAGAATTTAAGTAAAACTTTAAGTTAATTATTTAGATATAAGTTTATTAATTTATTTTTTAAGGTGAACATGTTTAGAATAATTTTAAATAATAATGATAATATATCGGTCATTTCAGCGAAAATGGTACAAATCAGTCCCGATACTTCAGCATTTTGGGAATTAATTTTAATGTTTACCACCAATTAATTATGTTTTTTTTATTTGTTCTCCATCTAATTGTGTGTAACCAAGTATTACTTATTTAGGCATAAGCCATTTATAAAGGACCCCCCCCCCCCCCCACAAAAAAAAAAAAAATTCTTTGGCAAAAGAAGGAAAAAATAATCTGCCCCAGCTTCAAATTGCTAGGACTTAAAATGCAATTTAAGATTAAGCTGAAATGCAACAACAAAATCATTTGCAATGCACAGCACAAAAAAATGCTTCTGACATCCTTTCTGCTGATTTTTATGTATGTAAACAAAAAAATCTTGGAAAAACACCTATTTATCTTTGTTCCTAGATTTTTTTTTGTTTCAAACTGTCCACTCTGTTACAAGCCTTTCAGAAATAAAATAAGCAATCGCATTCAATGTGATATTTTTTTTTTATAAGTACAAGTAATGTATCTGCTTTGATTACTTTGATACATTGAATTATATAATCAGTAACTAAGATAAGCCTAAAATTCTTTGCTGATGATAGTTAATTTGCACTGTGGGATGTCCACTCTGTTACAGTCGCATTAGTGCAAAAAATATTTTTTCTTGAAATTGCAGACAGAATTAGTTTTAGGATGCTTAGTTCATTTTATACTTGTACTGTAATTAACTTCTCTTTAGGATTAGAAATATATTTTTCAAACCTCATTTGTCTCCTCTGTTACACAAAGTGGTCGAACTATTCAAAACTCTTAATGAATGACTCATATATACAAGCCATTTACACTTTATTATGCACAAATAAACAGAGAATAATTTTTAAAACAATGATTAGTTGGCGAAATTTACTTCATTTGATAAACTTAACTCGACAATTTCAGACATGATCTGTACCATTTTGGCTGGAATAACCCATAAATATAACATTTGCGTCTCGGAATGTATCTTTATTTTTTCAAAATGAAGTTGAATTTCAAGGTGATCGTTTAAGAATTAGTTTATTAATTTGTTTTTAAAAAAGTGAATATGTTTAGCATGACCCTTAATGTATTTAAAAAAAATGATAATTTGCCACTTTTAAGAATGTGTACTAGCTGCCAGGGCAGCTAGATTAGCTTCCTGCGGCATGTTGATGCATATCGTTCCCCTTCTCTAACTTTTATCTCATTCTGAAGTTATATTATTTGATATAATTTAATGTTCATTCGATTTCAAGACATACCACGCACGTGGCCCGGCGTTGCACGGGCACTTAGTGCCCTGAAAGTAGTGAGGAAAATTTCAAGAAACTACTTCCCGCCAAGGCGGCTGGCTGACAGGCGCTTCACGCCTTTACTTTTTTCCTATATAAAAAAATCATTCGAACTATTGTGATGCTTCGCGCCTTCTAGATGGTGAGGAAAGTTTCAGTAAGTTCAGCTCGCTCAAAGGAAAAAAGCAAACATAGATACTCAGTTTTTAATATAAATAGATGGCTTTTCAACAAATGAATGTTTCAAAATATTACAAGTAGCTAGCGATAAAAATACTATGTAAGTGGCCCGCTTATGAGTTTCGTGTTTGATTTAGTTAAGCCTTTATTCAAAATTCTCATTATCATTGTTATCACTGTTTCATAGCAACCACGTTTCAACAATGGATTTCATATTTAATCATTTATTAGGCTTAATCGCTGTAAATTTGACTACTTATTAATTGATATCTTCGCTAATTAAAATCGTATAATTATATAAATTGAAACTAATGAAGCCTGAAAAATTACCTATCTATTGGTACCTGGTTCGACTTTCAGTTCAGTGGGGTTCAGGAGAAAGAAGCGTGACATAGATAGAAAGAAAGAAAGATAGTTAGAAAGATACTCAGTTTTTAATATAAGTAGATCTTAATTTTTTGGAACTAAGGTAAAATTTCAAGTTGATTATTTAAGTAAAGTTTACTCATTTGTTTTTTAAAAAGTGAACAACTTTAGCATACGTCTTAAAAATATATTTAAACTGCTGATTTGAATCTTCAGAAAACATGTTCCTTTGTTTTTTGGAGTTATATAAAATTTTTAACTGATTATTTGAGTATAACTTTATTATTATTACTAGCCGGGTACCCAGCCCTGTCCGGGTTTCTGTGGGTGTAGGGTGGCTTAGTGAAACTCATTCATAAATTTCCCTACACTAAAGTGTATATCTATAAACATAATGGCTACTTCTGTAAACAATGGCTATGTTATGGATAAACTATAAAAAAATAATGCAAGCTAAAAAAAATAGCAAGCTACAAATAATGTTTGAGTAAATAGAAAATGTTATAAGCTTGGTATATTAAAATAAATATATATTTACAGTATCAATCGCACTGAAATTAACCATTTCCAAATATTGCTCGTTAAATAAGTCCCATTATTAGTTTCTATCCTCGTGACAACATTGGTGAGGTGAAAACGTCTTATGTACCTAATTTAGAAATTTTTTTGACTATAAACACTTTCTATTCTCTAACTATTGCCAAAATCAATTTTTTTTATTTCTCCCGTTAGCGATTGTTGGCTCAGATAAATATAAAAATCCTTAGAAGGCAATAAATTCCATCCTTACTCCAGAGAAGCCTTGGTTCAAAATTTTCAATATGATTACAATCAATATTGTTGCTGCATGGCACCAAATTTTTGCAACAATGGGTTGAAAATTTAATCATTTAATGGGGAAATGACATAAAATTAACTGTTTTCTATAATAACTTTTTTAAACTAAGCTTTTTAGAAATAAATTATAGCTTATCCTGCTCACTGTTACTGTAGCTATCTACGGTGAAAAAATGGTTAAAATCGGTTCAGTAGTTTGGAAGATTACCCCGGACATACGTTTTCAAAAGTAGTCTTTTATGTATATAGATTATTATTTAACACACAGGTCCTGTAGCAAATGCACCGAGCTGTGGGTGCATTTGCTACAATTCTGCCTCAGTCCTGGCTTACTGGGCGGTAACTCATTGCACAACACTGGTCCTGTTTTAATATTTTCTTCTTTAACTTGTATGTTAGAAAAATTACATGCATATTATTCTTTAAAAAAAAGAATTTCAAAGCAAAATTTTGCTTTATATTATTGCAAAATTAGAAATAAGAAAATGTGTTACTTTGTAATGAAGTTTAAATTCATAAAATTCTAATAAAATATGTATCAATTTGAAAAAAAAAAAAAACGTTTATCTGAGCTTAGTTTTTTTTTTCCTTTTTTCTTTCTTTGTTTCTTTCTTTTTTTTTAAATATTGGTGAAATATTTAATAACTGTATCATTTACGTAGAAACCTATTGAAATGATATTGAAACAGAAAAGCTTTAAAATTTAAACTAAGAATAATTAAAAGTTTAAACTTTGAGTATATACAGAAATATTTAATTCAATCTTTTAAAGTTTCGTCTATTTTGATAAAAATACATAATTTAGAAAGAAATCACAATATGCTAGTGTTTCATTTCATATGTAGCGCTACTCCTGTACAAATAAAATAGAGGCTTGAAAAAATTAATTTAGCATGTTCTTAAAGAAATTATGCGAGAAACAACTTTGATTTATTGTTTTGAAGCTGCATTACATAAAAATAAGCGAACATGCAATGTAATTGTAATGCCGGATATCCGGTATCCGGCATGTGATGAGCCTCCGATATCCGGTATCCGGCAAAATCACTATACGGTCCATCCCTACTGAATATACTGTATAAAAAATCTCGATTATAACCCGTCCACCTGAAAATTTATCATTTTAGTTTTGAAAATAGGGGGGGTTATTTTCAGGATTTTACAGTATATGAACTATGTAAAGAACACTAACTGCACTTACATAAAATGCAATTAAATTTTGAAAAGTTCCATAAATAATATTTATTTTATAGTTATAATTATTTTATTTTTTTTGCTCGTTAAGGAACAGAAGATATGTCCATTAACAAGCCAAAAAGTATTTCAGTCGAGCCCGCTTATTAGAATATCGCTTACAGGAATATCCCGCTTAATGTAATACGTTTTCAATGTACCAAACCATTGAAATGTATTATTTTAATCACAAATCATAGAATATCCCGCTTATTAGTATATTTTTTCGAGGCAAAATGGCTATTCCATTAAGCAGGTTTGACTGTACTTGAATATTGTTTGTGGAAATCTTTAAAATTGAATTGCATTATGTAGAGTAAGAGTCCAAGTTCTTCATAAAATTCACTCAACAAAACAAGTACCTAAGATTTTTGTAGGGTGTTTTGTGCAACAAATAACAGAACAATTTATTCAAAGGAACTGCCCAAAAACACAACATACTTTAAACATCAAAATTGATGGTTAACTTTATGTTCTTGCCAAATTGTCCGTACTTGTAAGAAATTGAAAAATTCTTATTTACAGGAAAAAAAAACAGATTAAAATTTAAACTTTAAATTGACTTTTTTTTTTGTAAAACTTCAAGAAATAAAGATTGTTAAAATAGAACTGAAATCTGGCAAAATAACATACCATGTACTCTGCATCCCATCCTAATTCTTCTTTCCTCTTTCGATCTTTAGCTTCCTGCAAACCAAAAGCCACATTTTTAAAAAATAAATAGATGAAACATTCAAAATGTAGACAGAAATGATTAAAAGTGATTATTTTCTTTTTTTAAATGAAAAGTGATTGAATTTAGCGATACTGTTTTATCGTTAAATGATTCATGTTAAGCCAGTTCAGTACATGCCAAAATTTTTAAAGGTCAATATTTAACTTCCTTTTTTTAAAGTATTTTTTGAACTTTTCCTCAAAAGTGCTGTGTAGGACAAAAGAAAGCTATTATAACTTTAAGCATGAATAATTATTTTGACAGAATGATGCTAATATAGAGCTATTCTATGGAAAACATACATAAGGGTAATTCCCAGGGTTGGGTTTTTGACGTCAAAAACCAGTTTTTGACATGACACGTCGAAAACCTGTCGAAAACCTCGAAAACCCGTCGAAAACGTCAAAAACCTGTCGAAAACTCAAATACAGTGGTTATTGAGATTTTCTATAAACATATAAGGTTTCTCATCCTGAAAAATATTAAATAAAATTTATGCATCTTATTAATCAAGTTTAATAAACAGTAAATTAATAAATTTAATGAAAATTATTTCTCGTTCTTTTAAACTAACTTGTTTTGCCGTGAAAAAAGTTAAATATTAAAACTCAAATCCAGCTTTTAAAGTAGTTTTGTTTAAATGTTTTTATAACTATCAATTAGTTATCTTATCAATCAAGTTTAATAAAAATTAAATTAATAAATTTAATGAAAATTAATTCATATTATTTTAAATTAACTTGTTATGGAGTGAAAAAAAAGTTAAATATTAAAACTTAAATCCAAAGTTTAGAGTAGTTTTGTTTAAATGTTTTAATAACTATCAATTCATTATCTTATCAATCAAGTTTAATAAAAATTAAATTAATAAATTTAATGAAAATTAATTCTCATTCTTTTAAATTAAGTTGTTGTGTCATGAAAAAAGTTAAAAGTATTAAAAGTTAAATCCAGTTTTTAAAGTAGTTTTGTTTAAATGTTTTTAATAACTATTAATTAGCTATTTTATCAATCTAAAAATCTTTACATTAAAGTGATTTTTTTTTTATTTTGAGTAACAGCAAAACGAAATTAATTAGTACTCACTGTACAAATCTGCTAAATACTTTTGATTAAACTATTTTAGTTATTTATTTATTAGTTAAAATTTATTATTTCAAATTAAAATAAAAAAAAATCACTTGTAAAAATTTATTAAGTATACCCAAGACACACAGCACTTAATTAATGTACCCACTTCATTTTTAAAATAAAAAAATCTGTTACAGTAATTCCTCGAAGCAATAAAGCCATATTCAAAACCATATGTTTGATTTTTTAAAATGCTAGTTACCATTATTTACTCCCGAGCCCTTCAATTATGATTAGGATTGCTTATTACACTTTATTTTAATAACCTAAAACTCCAAAAGTTTACTTCAGTGTCTGAAATCAGAAATTGTCAAATTCATTTGAAAATGTATTTTGATTATCAATATCAAATTTAAACATGTTTTGGACAGAAATTTAGGTTTTTGACACTTATGTCAAAAACTATGTCAAAAAGTGGTTTTTGACATCACGGTAAAAACCACGGTTAAAACCGGATAAAACCTCCGACTGTCAAAAACTTGCCAACCCTGGTAATTCCACGGAGAAAACACATTACAAGTGGACCTAAGTTACATTTTAAGAAACAAAATCCCTCAAGTGTGATTTCTGAAACAATTTATTCTATTACCTTTTACTGTACATTTTCTATTTTTACAGTTTTTAGCATTAAGTATTTCTCTACCATCTTCCATATCCCAAATAAACTAAACTATAGTCTGTTACTTTGAAATAAGTGCATCAAGGTCACAAATTTTGCTTTGTCTCTATGTAACTGCAAAGGAAATTTATTTATTTGTTTATCAAGATAGATTTCAATGGTACGGATGAAAAATTTGTGACCTTGATACCTTTATTTTAAAGTAACAGACTATAAATATGTTCGCGCTACAGTATTGTAAAGCTTTTTTTCACATGGCAGATATTTAAAAGAAAGCACCTGTGGTAACCACCTGGCAAAGTTTCATGCAGAAAGGCAGAGGCTGCTGTTTACATATCAACCAATATGTATCTTTTAACACAAAATAGCAACTTTTTAAACAAATGTTTGCTTTTTAAATTTATTCCTAATTTGTACATGATGTAGATATGACTTTTGATCTCACACCCATAACACATAACAATTATTAAAGGGAAATTTTTCATGCAAGCCTCTGAAAACAGGGTTTGTTCTTAATATATTAGAAGTAAGAATCAACTAGATTTGGAGGAGTTTAAGAAGTGAAAAATCCTCCAAAAGTCCAATGATGTTTCCCTAGAAATTGCTTGAAATTGAAACTCTTGAAACACAATACAAAGTATTTGATTTTTCAATTCTATTTTTATATGACAGAATAACATACATCACATCCTCTGTAAAAACACTTTTGGAATACGACAAGTTTTTTTTTTTTTCTTAAATGATTTTTAAAGTGACGGTGACGTTATACTGTAGGTTGGATTTTTTTCTCTTCTCGAGCACAAAGGCCAATAGAGCGAGATACTTGCATAATGGCAGTGGTCAAAACAAGTTTTTATTTTCCGCATTCAAAATGTTGCTTGAGAAGGGATTCTGAACTGGAAAAAAGTCGCCAAGTAATACATTTCTAAAAAATTTGGAGCTTGTTTTTTCGGAAAAAGTTTTTAAATCCTCATCTCTGTCAGTTCTCACTTGTGACAGTGTTATAAAAAGGAAAAGAATATGAAAATATTTTAATATTCAAAATCATTGCATTTTAAATTGTGGTGCAAAAATTGTCATACCAAGTATTCAATAACTCAGTACTCAGCCAAGAAGTAAAAGGCTGAGTACTTGGCTCTAATAACTTACCATATTTTTTTGCTGTAATCCCACGGACCATTGATTTTTTTTTATGGTGATCTGTACAAGTTTTACTGTTTTGAAACCAGTGGACCAGCAGTACTTTTGAACGCTGTGATTAATAAACAATCTATGCTGATGAAAAGTGATTTTCTTGAAAATCAAAAGTTTCACTTCTATTGTATGACACATCCAGTTTTTTTTTTTTTTTTTTGAATTACAAAGGCAGCTTTTTAAAAGATAGTACATTACATTAAGATATATAATGGTTCTTTATATATAAATAGCAGACTTGACATACTGATTTTTCTCCCACTTAAACTCCAGTCAGATAGCCAGGAAAGAGCTAAATAGCTATCAGCACTTTAAAATGTTTGAACAGGAAAAAATTTAAAGGAATCTTAAGTTCTATTGTTGACACACTGCATAAACTTTACAGGATTCTTTTCATTTCCCATCAAGCAACAACAACATTACTGTGACAGAATGAGAGAGAACAGGTTTTGAAAGCAGAGAGGTACCTTTCTGAAACTTCCACTTCATGACCCATTAGCAGAATATTTTTCAGACGTCTCCGACAAAAGGTTACCCCCCCCCCCCCTCCAAAAAAAAGTCTGCAAGATAAAAAAAAAATGATAAAATCTGAATCAGTAGTGAAAATACAACATGTCGATTACATCTTAGAAAATATAGCAAGCAGAAATTAAAAATGTTTTTGTTTCAAAAAGTTTAGGGTTTTCTCTCCCTCAACTAAGAAATAACCAGCAAACTCTTGCAAGAATCTGCAGCCGCCTAAGGCGTTAATTCTGTTATCAGGTCTGACGGCATAAGAAATATTATCAAGAAAACATCATTCATGTATCTGTCAAAAATAACACCGAACACTGCAAGATGACTTTCTTAAAATGTTACTAACAGTTCACTTGTCAACATGAATAGAAAAGTGAAAACTTAAGAAACTGCCCAGTCAATCACTTGAATATTTTCAGCTATGTTTTGTTACCTTGATAAATCTTGACCAAGTTAGAAATTTTACTAACTATACTAATTACAGGAAACTATGATCAAGCAATAAAAAATATGCATACCTTTTTAGCAAATCGTCTTAGTCGTTTCTGTTCAGGTGTTTCCAGTGCTTTCTGCAAATCTTTGTCAGGGCTAAAAGAGAAAAAAATTTACCATACATTAAAATTGATTGAAAATTTGAATTTAGATTTCAGCATCGGAAAGAAGTCTCATTATGTTGCTAGTTTTAAGGCTAAATACTTGAAATTTCAAACATCCAAAGTGAATTTAAAATTTTAAAAATACATTTAAATCACTCAATTTACATTTTGTACATATTTTTTTTTCCATCGCTACACATGTTTTAAGAATCAGAGCTAAAATAAAATTCACACTGCTTAGTTAACTTTGAGGGATAAATACTGCCATCACATAAATTTCGAGAATATGACATCAAGAATATTTTACCTTTCGCGACGATGATGATGCTTCTTGCTTTCGTGAGACATTGTCAATTAATTAGGACTGCGCTCACAAACAAATCTGCATTTTCTAACCAAATACTAAAATGTTTGATGCAATCATTTCATTCAATGTAATCCCTGGTTCAATGTAATCGTAAACAATATGGCAGAGTTGCCAATTCTTAAAAATATAGTCCCGTAAACAGAGTGAGAAAATCCTCAAATATGATTGGATGTTTATTATGACGTCGCACGAAGAGAGACCACGTGATTGATACCTACCAATCACAAAAATTAATTACATTTTATATCTCCGCCAAGGAGGTTAAAGGGGAGGAGCTAAATCTCTGCTATCTAAAAGTGGCAACGAATTTTCACCGCCGCCAGGGGAAACGCTCCCTACTTCCTACGGGAATCAATGTAAATGATATCGACTGACATTATGAATTAAGTATGATTTTCATCCCACGAAAATAGGTGCCGTATTTTTTGAGAAATAGGTTTTTTCGAATGCACTTACCAACTTGTCAAATCTGACAGAATCTGTCATTTTTTAAAGACCCCTGGTTAGAGATACATTATATTAGTCTAGGTTTAAGCAAAAAAGATAAAAAAAATTCGAAAATTAAGCCAATGAATATATTTTTAATTGTAAAAATGATGTAAATATAAAATTTCCTATTATTAGGTAAAAACGAAGAAAAATAATAATAATGAATAAATAAATTTTTCAATTACTGATTACAAATGGTAATTAAATAAAAATATGAACATGTAAAAAGGAAGGTAATATGAAAATATAGTCTAATAATTATTTTGTCTACTAAATATTTTTAATTAATAAAAAAATTAAGTACCGACATATTTAATTTTTTGCCACATGCTTAATTTATCAACAATTTAGAGAGCTGATTCTTATCAAAAAAAAAAACATCGTACAATACAAAGATAAAATATCGCATACAATCGCATATATGTCAGATTTGGCATGTTAGATGCGGTCGATTAAACATCTTTCTTAAAAATTATGGCAAAACTTGAGTGGGATCAAAGTCATATTTAGTTCATAATGTCAATCGAAGATTTACACCAAAATCCAGTTGAAAAGAAAAAACAGCAGTCTTTAAAAAATGACAGATTCTGTCAGATTTGACAAGTTGGTAAGTGCATTCGAAAAAACCTATTTCTCAAAAAATACGGCACCTATTTTCGTGGGATGAAAATCATACTTAATTCATAATGTCAGTCGAAGATTTACATCAAAATCCAGTTGAAAAAAAATTTTTTTCTTTCCCATAGCAGCATTTAAAAAGAGGACAGATTCAGTATCATTTACATTGATTCCCGTAGGAAGTAGGGAGCGTTTCCCCTGGCGGCGGTGAAAATTCGTTGCCACTTTCAAACAAGTGCATCCGTAGAACATTTCTCTCCTTCTTTCTACTCCGTGATCTCCGCACATATCGGATATCCTAATCCCAAAAAGGTGAAATGATGCCACGAATGACAGAATGTATTCAAGCTCCTTATTTAAATCTTTGGCACTTGAAAAGAACCAGGAGGTTTAAAAAATAACAGCAATAATGAAAGAAGAAAAAATTGCACTATCAGTGATAGGGAAAGGGGGTTTTTCATTCTGCCGGACCGTACCTAAGAGAGACACAAAGTTTTCAAAATTTGAATGCAATGGAACTGCTACGAAACTGTTTTTACAGAAAAGAGAGACTCTTTACTTTGTCGAAAACGTCTTTAGAATTGTATAGTCCAACTGTATTAGTCATGCCAGTCAACAACAATTTTAAGTTTCGAAAGGGACAACGAAAATTGAAGACGGAAAAGAGTGTTGGAAAACCGAACTTTTTCTACTCTAGATCAAGTTAACATTGCTCCAAACCATGACTTTAGAGAACTCCGCACCGCAGTTAAAATCGTAACGCTTTTCCACAATGGGGAAAACGATTACCTGATTTCCTACGTTGATTTTATTTTTTCGACGAAAACTCAAGTTTTAATTTATTGCAAAAGAACTGAATAAAAACCTGGTAGTAAAATTGTTGTTCGCTGTTCAAGAAGATTTTTATTTAGATGTTTTTTCAGTATTTCTGCCTCTTACGTTTATTTAATATAGTTCAAAAGTAACTTGACATGTTTTTTGCTCGTTATTACAGTACAAGAGAAGACAAAAGAAAAGGGGAAACAGGGAAATATAAATCTAATTATTTTTAGCATAATAACTATAAAACCTCCGATGCTTTTTTCTTACAACTGATCCTCGATCTTACGAACTCTTCGAAACAGGATTAAATGCTCGAAAAATCGAAACATTTCGAGCCCTTGCTCATATATGATAAAAAAAAAAAAAAAAAAAAAAAAAAAACTGAAGAAAATTTGGTGCTGTCAAAATTTTTAAAAACAATCTTGGAAGCACTGCATACTGCACACGAGTCGCACCGCAATCTTCAGTTAGTTCAGAAATTTCCCGCATTTTTTATATTTATTTTAAGTTACATTCACGGACATGATTAAAATTAAAAATGAAATTAAGTATTCTGACAATTTAACACAGGTTCCCCAAACTTTTTTATTCCGTAGTACCCTTGCCGATGGTTTCCGCCTTTCTTTCACGTTTTTCCAAAGCTATTTCTAAAATTACCATAGTTTTATATGTTTTGTACAGTAACCCTCGTTGCATCACGCCTCGTTATATCGACCTAGAACCGCTATATAGGGGCCTTATATCGACCTATTGACCATCACTGGGATAGAGCAGCTATATGGAGAGGCCGACGCATCAAGCTTTAGTTCGACCACTTAAAATCCAATTCATTGATTTTTACTTTCAATTTTTTACTCTTGCAGAGAAAGGGTTACCAGAGCAAAGTTTCGGTACATTGCCAAGATTTGCTAAATTTACGTGTTGGCTGACCTGAAACATTACCAAAAACGAGATAACTTGCAAAAAAAGACAATTACTCAAATCATTAGTCTATGATCAAACACGCCCTGGATCCTAAGTGGTGAAACTTAATCTTGATGCGTCGTCACGTCATATTGTGGAGATTCTCGGGGGGTAAATTGCAGTTCTTCTACACTGACTTAACACCGTCCCATAACTCATCTGCTGTACAATACATGTAAATACATAATTTCAATCGAGAAAATGCAATGAAGCTTTGCTGGGAATATAGTCAAAAAACATGGTTCAAAGTGGCCACCAATATAGCCAAAGGGGCCACCAACTTTTTTGGGTGGTCACTATCAAGATTCATGTCATCATGAATTATGCTCAACTTTTGGACACCAGCGTATTACTTAGCAATTTATAAGGTCGAGGAGGGAAGGAAAATGGATTTCATACTCGCAGATTTTTAATTGGAAGAAAAATTTTCACTTTCAGTTGAATCAAATTTGAATAGGAAGTAGCTCAAATTTTATTTACTTTTGCGTTACCTTTTATTCTTGCCAACCGAACCTTCACCTAACATTTCAGAATTTCAATCCATACTGTTAATAAATTTATTACAGTTTCATGTGGTTTTAGCTTACTTTCATATAGCAACTAGTTTATAGATACGCTAAAATAGCTACAATTACCGGATCATGAATTCTTAGATTACTTACCTCTTGATATTACTTACACTACGTCTCGGACGTTACCGTTTCTCTCTCGGTAAAGAGACGGCAACATTCAAGGAAGCTAAGTTAAAACAATGGCAGGATTACGGATGGAAAAGTTAGTTAATTCTAGGAAATTAGTCCATTTAGTTCATCGGAGGATACTGAACTAGTTCAAATCAACTAAACTAATGAATTTGTGTGCAAGCGGGTGTGGTTTATACAGTTTCAGTGAAATTTTATAGAGCACACAGTTATTGCCCCCCCCCCCCCCTCCGCAATGAGAATTTTGGAGTGTCAAACCTGGGTCCACTCATATTCCTCAAATTATCATATTCCGCAATATTTCTCATTCATTATGTTGATGTTTTGGGAAATTTAATTTTTCAACACTTAGCATTCTACCTTTACTACCAACAGATGGCGTCGCTTTGAATTTCGAGCAAAACATTGTTTCTTACTACTCGATAACTAAATTGACGCAACACGAGTAGTGCCATATTACGGATTAAACTTTGTTAAGAGATCCTTTGGTTTCATTTAATAAGATTGATAATTAAAAGTGAGTTCTTCTCGTGTGCTTTCATACAGATACAAATCGTGAGAAAAATTTGTACTCTATTAGGGCCAATCCTAACAAAGTAGACGTCTTAAGGAGCGCTTAACCAGCAAACCTTTTCTTTCCGGTAGGGGTGGAGAGAGTAGCAGAAAGTGAGAAGTCACAAAGCCTCTGAATAAGGCTCAGCTTAGCGGCAAGCCGCTTGCTGTGCAGGGGCTAGTGTGGGAGATTGCCATTCCTAGTAAAGTTATCGCGAGTACTTTCAATAGTGTAGTCGGAAAAAGTAAGCTTCAAAGGAGATATGGTTGAATTTCCGAAGGTTAATTTCAGTGATTTTCTGCAGTCAAAAAAGAAAAAATATACTTTTTAGCATGTGATATAAAGCCTACATCCCCCCCCCCCCTCCTACGTCCGTCGACCTATGATACAAAGCTTCTCTTGTGCGAAATATAGTTGTGATGCATTATGTTTCTTGCCAAGTCTCAAAAAAATTTATAACAGGATATTGAACATTGATTAAGGTTGTGAAAACAATTTCATTTCTTACGCTTCTGCGCACGACGTCACGGTTGTCGACCTTGGTGACTCTGAAATTTTTTCTGGCGCCAAGTCTTTTTTCAGTGCTAATGTAAGCAACGCAAAAAGTGATGCTTCATTTTTTTTTTAATTCCTTAAAAAAAAGGGTGGGGGCAGGAGCCGAAAGCATTGTTTCTCTCTATTTGGTATGATAGAAGGTTAAGACAAAAAGACTCCTCTTTTAAAACCAAAACAATAAGATGTAGCAACACGGAAGTACGGTACATTTGAATAAATTTGGAATGCGTGCATAATTCGTTTTGCTCCACCACTGCTTTCTGGAATGTTGAAACTTAAGTTTAGCTGAAAAAAGAATCCCCACACTAACTTTCTGCAGAATTTCCGAGCTTGTGTGCATTGTGACGTCATCGATGCCACACCTTTGTTTGCAGAAATAATCATTTTTAAAAGAAATTAAAAATATAAAATCATGTAGTGGGGCATAAATGCTTCCTCCCAGAGTAGAGATTTTAATTTAAAAAAATTCCTTTAGATGGCGTTGCAGTGCCCGTAAATGAGAGAAAAACAGTTGCAAACCATCTTACAATACATTAACATAAATACAACGTTATTAAAAGAACAAACGCGCGGGATTACTGCAGACACGTGTTTCGGCGTTAGAAGGAACCCCTTTTTAAATATAAAAATTCTGAACTTAGGGATGCACATTGCACAGGCATGCACAAGAGGATCTCAGTGCATTTGTTGGCTCACTATTTTTTTGCATTGAGAGTTCCTCGTAACGCCAAAACATGTGTCTGCAGTATTTTGCTCATTCGTGCTTTTACCAACCTTGTAATTATGTTCCTTTTTTTATGCACAAAATTATTTATCAATTTCATGTCACAATATTTTAAATGTGACATTAATTGAAACTTAATGACAAATAATTTCTCTCCTCGAATATTTGGGTTACAGTTCGAATATTAATCGCTGATGCAAACTATGCGCAATATTCATCAGTCTTGAAAAAGTTGAAGAAATAATCAGTGGCGAAGATCTGAAATTCCATTGGCAATTTTACTCGATCAAAACCTTTGCTAATTTCGTCCTCCGGTAGTGACGTTGTAAGTGACGCCGACTATGAGCGTTTATAAAATATAGTTGTGTGAACATTTTGCGTCATCTTACATGAATCTTGTGCAAGAATCGTGTTTACAATCTTCTCAGTTTTCTTTTTATGAATATTAGAAAACCGTCAGTCTGCTTCTTGACACCTTGTCCATGAATTATAGTACAAGGACTGGTAGTAGTATTCAAATCAGTTTAACTACTTAGAGCGTCCCCATTGGATATTTTTGAACTAAAAAGTCAAGAATTCTTGGAGGAAACACATTTTTCCATGCAAAATGAAATTTATACATAAATTGCTTTCATAATCTCACAAGTAAAATTGCTAGAAATTTTTTGAAAACCATTAGCCTAGATTTATTTGACTAGGCGCCAAATTTGATGCCTAAAATTTTGGATAGCATTGAAGCTTTTTTTTCCTGACTCATTTCGACGAATCCCCGTGAGTGATCCAAATGATAAGATTATAAATGTAATTTGCAAATGCAATCAATTTCATTTTTTAAAAAAGGCACATTGGTTATTCTTTTTGACGCCTTAAAACTTATATTAGGAGTCATCCTGACGCCTAGATATAAATTCTTCTTATTTCTAACACGAATCACGGAGCTATTCTTGTTCAAATTATTCTTCTTACCAATTAAATTCTATTGAAAGAAAAAATAGCCCTAGAAGTGACTATCTACATTAAAATATAAATTGCGTAAAATAATAAACCGTAAACATGACCTGATATGTTTTGCTTGCAGTAAAAGATATATTTATGCTGACAAAAACAAAGGAAAAAAAACCATAAACGTGTTTACTGTACTAAAGATTAAATAGTTAGTAAGAAAATTAGTCTATTTCGCAGGTAATCAACTCAAAGGCCTCAACTTTAGAAAGATTTATTTAAATAACGGGTTAGATTTTTGGTCTCGATTTCGCTCCCACTTTTTGTTAAAACAATGCATTTATAATACTCAGTTCCCGAACAATTCCATTATCATTGTCATGGAATCATTCTTTCCTATCATAGTAACTTCATTAGAGACGTCGGGGAGAGGAAATCAATAAGTGGAAGTTCCGAGAACTCAAAGGTCGGGATAGTACTGTGCCAAGCCTTAGTGCCAAACAACGAGGTTTGGATTTTTAATTTTCTATCTAAGTATTCAATTAAACGGGTTTTTTTTCCTACACATGCCAAGGACTCCAATAGCCGAACTGCGAGATAGAGGGGCTTTGCCCTAGGTGCTCGAAAGGATCAAAATTTTTAGATTTCGTCTACCCCTTTGGGGGTAGTGTTGTATAAAACTGTAAATCGCCCTGCTTTCTTGCACAGCGTTCCTGTGTGGGGACAGACAACTAAGTCTAACATAAGGAACATTAAAGTCCTAAAAACCAAACTCTCATAAATATATTCGAAGCCCCTTGGTTATGTCTCCAACGAAACTCTTCACAACAATGCAAACCTTCAAGTTCACACACACCTCCTACATCGCAAATACATACACAAACTCTTTCACAAAGATTGAGAACCACCGAACCCAGTAACTCATGATCAAGTTCATCGCACATGCCACCACTGTGGTACTAGATTTCCATCTGAATGCCATGCTCATCACCTACTTCCTCGATTCACGGCGGAGTTTTTTTTACTAGGAACGGCAATTTCCCACAGTAGCTGACTGGGCCTCACCCCGAGGACTACGGCCTTCTCGCTTCTAGCGACTCCCTCCACCCCTGCCGGCAAGAAAAGGCTTGCTGGTTATGCGCGCCTTGAAACCCCTACCATGTTAGGATTGGCCCTAACAGTAGGTCTCTTACGGAGCTAAGTGAGTACAGAACGTGGTACAAGTCACTCGCTCAGCTATTTCTCACGTTTTGCACTTCCTAAAACGTACTTTATTTATTTATTTATTTTTTAATTTTCTCCACCTTCCACTTTTTTTTCATGTTATCTCATTCACGTTCTCTAACGCTAATATTTCTCACGATCTGTATCAGAGTTGAACTGAAATAATACTTCCTTGTCCCTCCCCCCCCCCCACTCCCCCATAGGAACTTTCTGTTATCAACTTACTTTAGTTAAAATTGCTATGTATGGAAAAAAGATTTTACGGTTTCAGTTTCAGTCGGGTCTGTGATCGAAAACGTACCAAGCTGGAAAACACAACCCTAGGATATTTAACCTTTTGAAAAAACTTTGGTAAGCTGATTTCGAAAAGATCCCCTTTATTTCCAAATTAGGGAAGTTCTACTGCATAATTGTTATACAGAATTTGCCCAGAGCGTGGAATTGAACCACTCTGACTTTTGTAAGCTAAGGGTTTGAAGTCCGCACACCGGATCACAGGTGATCATCTAGGCCCCTGTTAGGGTGGTTAGACACATATATTTAGTAATCAAATATTAAGAAAAAAAAAACTGGTCGTTGAAGATAAATTTAAACGTCTAATTATCACAACGATTTTTCAAAGGCGGGTACTTTTCCTTTCTCCCCCAAGCCAAAGAGAAATACCCCCCAAAATCACATTCATGTTTGAGTTACGACTTTTCTCATAACACTCCTTAAAAGTCTCGGAAGACATTGCGTCACCCAAGTTTCCTTTATTGCAATAGCTGCAAACACTTTTTCTGTGACAAACGTAAAAAATAATATGCTGATTTGACAAAAATCAGTAGGAATATGCAGGAATTGTGCTGATTGACTCTAAGAACTGGTCCAATGGCCGTTTTACATAGACTCATTCATTCTTCGCGAGAACCAAAAAAGTTATTTGCAATTTAACAATTAAAAAAAAAAATGTTGCTCTAGCAAGGTTGCATGCTGCTGGCTTACAAAAAAATTTAAACTTTAATAGATTTTTGTTATTTTTGATTTTAAGGTTGCATCCTATAACAGGTATTTGTAACTCCAGAGCGCCCAGCGGAAAATTGAGACAAGGATCCTTAAAAACAGCCGTCCTAATTAGTTATCCACAATTTTTAAGAGAGAAAAAAATCTTTACTGTTATTATTTTTTGAAGAACCAGAAGTTCCACTCATCCCATAAGAACTCCTGGTTGCCATGCTACCAATCCTAATAATGTAAAATCAATAAACCTTCACTACCAATGACAGTTATACTTTCTTTCACTGGGTGGCGCTGATCGACAAGTTTCTCTGCAACACTAGTTCTGACGGAATTATTCCAGAGCAAAAAATGAACTAGGCAATTGAAACTTGCAGAAAATGACTTTTTTTTCCTCCCTACGTCAAAATGCACGATGTGATTTACACAAGAAATTGTGACATAAGTGGTGCCATCTATAATAAACAAGTTTAATTATAATCAAGCCCAGAAATCCTCCAATTCCACGACACCACGGACACTCACCAAAAAGCGAACCAATCTCTAGTGTACCACAGTGGCGTAACTCGGGAGGGGCGTGGGGGGCGGTCCGCCAAAATGAGACGGTCGCCGGCAAACCACATGCACCACCGAAAAAGGGGGGGGGGGACAACAAGAAGAAGAAAAAAATGTATGAAAGTGTGCAATCTGAACGGGATCGGACAGAGGTTTTATAAGGGAGGAAAAAGAGCAAAAACTGAAAAATTGCTAAGCAAATACATAGGGCGCCATCGAGACACAGACGTTCTCAAGTATAGGGTTCACATTACAGAGAAAAGGATAAATTTAAATAACGACCCAGTAATATTGGGGCGGCAACAAGGTACAGACGTCACGAAAAAAAAAAAATAATAATAAAACCAAGCTAAGTTATAGAGTGGCATTGAGGTGTAGACTTTGTAAGAAAAAAAATGAAACAATGAAATAAAAACCACGCAGAGTTTGACAACATCGAGGTATTTCAGTACAATCTTTGCAAGAAAAAATAAAGCATGAGGAATTGAAGGGAAAAAAAGCTAAATTGGGCGCCATTGAGACAATCCTCGAAAGGAAAAAAAAGTAAATATATTTCTCTTATGATCGCCTCAAGATCAGATAAGAGAGCAAGAGCTTGAAAAAAATCTAAATTCACCAATCACCCTGTGCTCATTTTTGTAGGACTTGGGGTATCTCACCACGTTTGGGCAAGTTTTTAAAGAAACGACAAAACATTTATTTCTTTGGCGTTTTTAGAAAAAGGGGCATAAGATTAGGTAGAAAAAAAAATACTGCCAGGCAATTTTTATGTATTTTAGCCCGTAAATCGATAAATAC
>JAXGGA010004388.1:55000-89015 GCA_038373865.1 Uloborus plumipes
GCCAGTCCGAAGACCTCACTAAATCATTCAATCGGTAGTAGCGACGGGCGGTGTGCACAAAGGGCAGGGACGTAATCAACACGAGCTTATGACTCGTGCTTACTGGGAATTCCTCGTTCAAGGGGAACAATTACAAGCCCCTATCCCCAGCACGAAGGAGGTTCAACGGGTTACCCAGTCCTGTCGGACAGGGAAAGCACACGCTGATTCCTTCAATGTAGCGCGCGTGCGGCCCCGAACATCTAAGGGCATCACAGACCTGTTATTGCTCTGTCTCGTGCGGCTAAACGCCGCTTGTCCCTCTAAGAAGAACGTCCGACTTGAGTGATCGGAGCGTCTATTTAGTAGGCTAGAGTCTCGTTCGTTATCGGAATTAACCAGACAAATCACTCCACCAACTAAGAACGGCCATGCACCACAACCCACATAATCAAGAAAGAGCTCTTAATCTGTCAATCCTTCGTGTGTCCGGATCGGGTAAGGTTTCCCGTGTTGAGTCAAATTAAACCGCAGGCTCCATTCCTGGTGGTGCCCTTCCGTCAATTCCTTTAAGTTTCAGCTTTGCAACCATACTTCCCCCGGAACCCAAAGGCTTTGGTTTCCCGGAAGCTGCCCGGCGTGTCATTTGAGGAACACAGCCGGATCGCTGGCTGGCATCGTTTATGGTTAGAACTAGGGCGGTACACAACGAGGCCCCCCGCCCTGCACTACCCGCAGGCTTCTCAGGGGACTAACCGAAGTTAGGGGACCTCTCGTCCAAACAACACATTCCAACCACTTACGACTCTAGACACCGTGGATTCAGATACAAATCTGGTCCGGTGGTGCCCATCGCCTACTTGATTTACCACCACAAGAGCCGCTGTCCAGATACAGATTCTGGCCAAACATCCGCTTGTGACGAGGGAAGCGTTCGGTACGGGTACACTAGCCGAAGCTAATTAGCAGAGCCCGGAGATGTTCTCGGAGAAGCGCTAGGCTCAACCGATCCCCTCTCCTTTAGCTCTGCCCCCTCGTGCGGAGGGAGGGTACCACCCCACCGTTTCCCAAAGTGAGGTCGTCCCCCGAACCCAGGTTACTGCCCCAGCAAGATACTCGATCTTGCTCATACAACCGGCAGTAGGATCTGGCAACCGCACTCTCAAGCCCCCGCGGCACGTCAAGCCGGCTTCCCATGCGGGGGAGAACTAGGGCGGTATCTGATCGCCTTCGAACCTCTAACTTTCGTTCTTGATTAATGGAAACATTCTTGGCAAATGCTTTCGCAGTTGTTCGTCTTGCGACGGTCCAAGAATTTCACCTCTAGCGTCGCAATACGAATGCCCCCGTCTGTCCCTCTTAATCATTACCTCGTGTTCCGAAAACCAACAAAATAGAACCGAGGTCCTATTCCATTATTCCATGCACCATTATTCAGGCGTCGCGCCTGCTTTGAGCACTCTAATTTTTTCAAAGTAAACTTGCCGGTCACCCAAGACAACCGGTGAAGATCATCAAGAGAAACCGGCTGGCTGTTCAGAACAGGCAGTAACCACCGGTAGGCGGACCGCCCGTCTGGAACTGAGATCCAACTACGAGCTTTTTAACCGCAATAACTTTAATATACGCTATTGGATACGCTATTTATTAAAAAATACAAGCAGCCGAAAGTTAAATACAATGATAGTGGACGCAGGTACACAAAATTATAATAAACAAAAAGCCAAAAAGTATTTTTTTTTCTTTTTACAGATCAAAACACTATTTTAACAAAGTTTGTATAAAAAGTAGTGGTCGCTGCCACAGAACCGTTTATAAAGAAGGTAAGTAACTTTGGAAGATGAAAGAATAGTGTTTTTGTCAGTTGACTGAATTAGTAGAAGTAAGAGGAAATTAAAGTAAGATTATTATACAATTTAAATAAAGAAGTTATACGAGATGAGACTAGAGTAGAAGTGGAATAAAAATAAAGTAATAGTAAAATAAGGTTAATAGTATTAAGGGTTGAAAGTAAAAGTTTGCGGCATTAAAAGAGTTAAGTTTCAAGTAAATGAAAACAGTAATTGGAGGAAATTAAAAAAAAAAGGGTGGGGGTCACGAATATAATGGACTTCATTAGATGCCTTAGTAAGTAAAAGTTGAGTGTAATGGTTAGAAGTAATTAGGAAATGGAAAGTGACATTAGTAATATTGTGCGAAAAATGAAAGTGAGAGAAGTCAGTAAGGAAGGATCAGAGTAAGTAAAGAAAGTTAATGCAAAATTTAATTATTAAAGAAAGTTAAAATTTTTTAGAAAACGAAAGTTTGAAAGTAAGTTAAAGTTAAGTGTAAAGGTTAGTAGTAAGTAGGAAATGGAAATTGACATTAGTAAGATTGTCTGAAAATGAAAGTGAGAAAAGTTAGTAAGAAGGAGCAGAGTAAGCAAAGAAAGTTGACGCAAAATTTTATTATTAAAAAGAAAAGAAAAAATCCCCCCCCCCCTATTTTAAGAAAATGAAAACTGAGGTGACTATAAGGAAAAAATAATTTCTGTATTTAATTTAGAACAAAAAACATGAAACATAAAACTGAAAAGGAAGCTGAATAAAGAAAAACAAAAAAGGGGGGGGGGAGGAGGGGGGAGAGAGAAAAAATTAAGAGGAAAAAGAAAAATACAAAAACGATAACGAACTAAGAAATTGAAGGGAAGAAAGTATAACGATCATCAAACAGAAAATTAATGAGTTTAAGGGTATTACGGTTTGAAGGATTTGTCCTCAACAATTGAATTTTTCCATTGGATGAAAGATGGAAATTTGAGGTGAATCTGCAGTGAAACAGATGTTCAAAGTCTCCTATCTCACCGCTGATGCATAAGTTGGAGGAAATAATGGCATGGCTGTAAAAATAGTCATGGGTAAGTTCATGAATAGTTTAGAATTGATTCAGATTAGAAAAATGAAGTCTTTTTGTGGAGACTGTTTTAAAGAGATCAAATGTCCATTTACCCTTAGAGGAATTGTTCCAGCAAATTTGCCATTTATCGTTACAACAAGGTTAATTTTATAAGCATGAGAAACAATGAAAATTTTGAGGTTCTGAGGTTGCATTTTTAGCCAGGTGATCTGCCATGCTATTGCCTATTGAGGTGGAATGGAATTTAATTTCTTAAATAGTTGTTATGGTGAATTTGTTAAGCTTGATTAAATTGCGTTGAATATTATTCATTAAGGAAGAGGTTGTATGATAATTGAGGAGGGCGAGGATGGAAGAAAGGTTGTCAGAAAAAATGTTAAAAGGTTCTTTGGTAAAATTTGGTGAGAGCGCAAATTTTAAGATCTAATTGGTTGCAAGAAGGAAAGATAGCAGTTCTGCTTGGAAAGTAGAATTATTGATGTTGATTGGTTTTCGAATTTGAGAAAAGAATATCGTCGTTTAAAAAAACAATAAAAGAATACAGAAATGCTTTTTGGTTTCAAAGTTATTAGCAGGGTAGATAATATTGCGTAAAATTAAATCTTTTCGAAGGGAAAGTGTTTAATATTTTATGGAGGTGCATTTAGGTAGATTTGAAGCGGAGGAATACCAGTTAAAATATGAATTGCAGCAGTGGAGGTAGTGCGGAAACACTTAGTAATCAGCAAGAGACAAGTCTTTGAATCGTATTGAGTTTCCTATAAGCAGAGTTGGGAAGATGTGAGAACCAAATACCAGCTGCGTAATGTATTGTTTTGAGGAAAACGGAGTTGTAAAGAAATTTGTGTGTGTGAGAGAGAGGCTTTGCAGAGATTTGAGCCTTTTAAATTGGAAATGTGTAAAAAAAATTAGAATAAGATATGGGTTTTTTGCGCTAATAATAGACATTTTAAATAGAGTTAAGGGAAGATTCAAAGAATATTTATTAATAGGTATTTGATACCTGCTGACCAAAATAAATGATTTTATTGAAGAATTTTATTGTTGGTAGCCGTTTTAGCTTTAGTGAATGGTTATATAAAACATGACTGGGAATTGTTTGTTTGCCAAAACAGAGAGAAGCAGATTTTTCAGTGCAGACGTTAAGCTTTAATTTTTTAACCCATGATGCTATTAAATTAATTGCGTCTGATGCTGAGTCTTCTGTTTCTTTTCTGGTTGATTTTACTCGCAACGATGCGGACTGTGTCATCTGCATATGCTTGAATTTTACAGATAGGGGGGGGGGGGAATTGAGAATTTTTAAGAATGTTCATAAGAATATTCCATAGGGTACGACTGAGGACAGTGCCTCAGGGCAATCAGACAGGAGTTGAATATGAAGGGACGGAAAAGTTTCTGAGTTTCAAATTACTTGAAGTGTTTTAAATATGCGAGCTATTATTATAGGTTGGATGTTATTGGAGTTACAGAGACATGGGCTTCCGAAAATGATGTTGAGTTATTACATATATTCAGGGATATAATTTGTTTAGGCAAGATCGAGTAGGAAAAAGAGGTGGCGGGGTTTTATTTTATGTTAGGGACACTTTTACTTGCAATGAATTAGTATTAATGGACAAACCTAATGATATTGATATGGTTTGGCTGGAATTGATGAGCAACAAAGGGAAAAAACTTCGATTGGGCAACATTAATAGGCCACTTAATGTAAGTCAAATGGAAGACGAACAGTTGCATTGTGTAGTTAGGGACATGTCCAGTAAAGGTTCAGTCATCATAATGGGGGGTTTCAATTTTCCGGGCATTGATTGGAATACTATTGACATAAGTAATGGCAGAGAAGAGGAGTTTTTGAATATAATTGGCGACTGTTACTTACCAGGAAAGTACTCGACTTTAGTAATAATGAAAAAAGTTAAAAATGGTACCATTCGAAAGAGCATACTGAGACGTGCCTTTGACCCAAAGATCAAGTGCCCTCGTCCCCTCGTTTTCGAGATAAGGGGTCTTAAAGTCGGCCGAAAAGTAGCCAAATTTGAAGACTTGGCAAGAAATTGAAGCTACCTCCCGATTCTCCCTTCCGCTGCTTGCTTGACATCGCATCATTTTCATGTTTGGTCGTTCGCAAAGAAAGTAAAAGATGTTTTACGTTAACCCCTTACTTGTATGAGCTAAAATAAAGAATGTTGATTAAGACTATGAGGTGGAAAGCAGAGAGAGGAGCAAAAACTTTACAAAGAAGTTAAAGTTTTATCTTTTTACGATTGATAACAATACATTTTAGAATTTTAGTTATTTTAAGTATTTTTACTGAACTAAGTTGTATGTGTTAACTATTATAACTTAAAATATATCTCACGTGTTTCTAAATGAATAATCAGGGATAATTAAATAAGTATGAAAAGCTGCTAATATGAGCTCATGTACAAAAAATGAAACAAATATCTTTGGATAGAAATTAAATTGTCATAGATTATGGTATCAGTTCTTATTTCAAAAAAAAATCGATACAAGAAGTTTCACTATCTGCCAACTCTCAGCAAAAACATTTTTTTTTTAAATTGAAATCGAGAAAAAATAAATTACAATTTTTAAAAGAAAACGAATTAGTAAATATCAATACACTAGGTGGCCAAAAGTATCCGGACACTTTCAAAAATTCACATTTTTACATATAGCTCGAGAAATAAGTAATCAATTGTTCTTTAATTTTAGTCATACAAAATATAGACTTCACCGAACATTTCCAAGTTGAAATTAAATTACCCTTGCATTTGGGGGACGACAAGAAGGGGGATGAAAGAAAAACCGCTTTTAGACCATAACTCTTCGAAAATAGCTCGGAATAAGCTATAAATTTCAGTAATTAATTAGCATACTATGTATAATTACTGTACAAATTTTTATGAACGTACCAGTCTTACTTCTGAAGATATGAAACATTTTTGAAAAAACGGCAATTTTATTTGAAGGGTTTTTGCTCATAACACGCAGAGTTTTTGATCAAACCTTATCACAACTTGAGGAAAAATGACAAAATACAAGAGAAAGAACATACTAAAACGGTAAATAAAAATATTAAAAATTCGATGAGATATGAGCGTTAAAAGGAAATAATTTTTCACGGCGCATGCGCGAACGACAGAAATTTATAACTACAAAAATATTGTAGCCTGATTTATACTGCATCTTATAAAAAAAGTTCCAGTTGAATATCATGAAAAATGAAAAAGATATCAGCGATCTAGTGAGCTGTATTTCATTCAATTCGCAGGCAATACATAAATAGTGAGGGGTTGGCCACAAATAGTGTGGTGACAATCGATCATTTTTTTTCAATGTTAAATTGTATACAGTTTGAAAATTTATATTCGGCATTGTCGTCACATTTCGTCTGTTCGGCCAAAAAGACCTTATACGTAGGTTTCCAAAAGTATCCGGACACCCTCTGAAACGTTGGTTTTGAACGACGACGCAATAACCTTTAATTTAAAAATAGCTCTTTGTGGACAGACCCTCACTATTTATGTATTGTCTGCGAAATGAATGAAATACAGCTCACTAGATCGCTGATATCTTTTCCATTTTTCATGATATTCAACTGGAACTTTTTTTATAAGATGCAGTATAAATCAGGCTACAATATTTTTGTAGTTATAAATTTCTGTCGTTCGCGCATGCGCCGTGAAAAATTATTTCCTTTTAACCTTCATATCTCATCGAATTTTTAATATTTTTATTTACCGTTTTAGTATGTTCTTTCTCTTGTATTTTGTCATCTTTCCTGAAGTTGTGATAAGGTTTGATCAAAAACTCTGCGTGTTATGAGCAAAAACCCTTCAAATAAAATTGCCGTTTTTTCAAAAATGTTTCATATCTTCAGAAGTAAGAGTGGTACGTTCATAAAAATTTGTACAGTAATTATACATAGTATGCTAAGTAATTACTGAAATTGATAGCTTATTCCGAGCTATTTTCGAAGAGTTATGGTCAAAAAGCGGTTTTTCTTTCAACCCCCTTCTTGTCGTCCCCCAAATGCAAGGGTAATTTAATTTCAACTTGGAAATGTTCGGTGAAGCCTATATTTTGTATGACTAAAGTTAAAGAACAATTGATCACTTATTTCTCGAGCTATATGTAAAAATGTGAATTTTTGAAAGTGTCCGGATACTTTTGGCCACCTAGTGTAGCTGCAAAATTATTTCCATGTTGGAAATTACATCAAGGGTAGAGGGAAATAATAATTTCCATTCTTAAAATATACTAACAGAGTCGACATTCATTGTAAAAACCACTGCCGTTCAAACAAAATTGGTCACTGTAGCAAAAATCTCTGTAACGTAAATGTAAAACATATTGCATGTTTATTTCGTACTGTTTAAAAACACTGGAATAACTTTTACTAGTTCTGCTGTACGTTCAACGATAAGGAAAAGACTAACAAAATCATAAATCAATACAAGTTTGAGCTTACTTTTCTGTAAAAGTAGAGAAAATAGGTGAAAAAAATCATGAAAGAAGGCCTGATGCACTGAAAAAAAAAAACGCTCAAAACAATTGAGTCGAAAAAGCACAACTTAATAAAAATAATAAAATACACAGAGAAATTTAAAATAGGAAAGTTGGGTTTTGAGCTGCGGAAACTGTGTACCTGTCAGTCTGTCTATTGGTCAGTTTTTATGCCCCCCCCCCCGCAATAACTTTTGAGTGCATAGTCCGATTCGAATTTTTTTTTTTTTGATCGAAAGATCTCAGTGAGGACAATACACTCCCATATTCGACTTTTTGATTTGAATAATATTTCATTCAATTTCGAATTTCCGATTTTTTCCCCTGTCCTCACTTATAACTTTTGAGGGAACAAGTTCGATTCGAGCGAACAATTTTTTTTTTCGAAATATCTCAGAGAAAACACCTCATTCCTGTTTGATTTTTTTATTTGAACACATTTTCATTAAATTTTGAGCATTTTTTCTTTTTTGAAAGACCATTCTTACATACCCAGTGATGCAATTGACAAAAATGTTTAGGAGAACTCACTTTGAGTTATAGGGGACCCACCAAAAGAAAAGTGGTTTGAAAAAATTTATATTTGCAATTTTTACAATTAAAAACCCTAAATATACCCCCCCCCCATACTACAGAATTGTACGAACACTTAAAAAAAATAATAAAAAAAAAAAAACAGGAGGTTCAGTTGTCACCTCCTGGGCCCCTTAAACAAGGGACCTGCTTTAATCGCAAATAGTAAGATAAAATTTAATTTTGATGTGTTGTTTAAAATTGTTTTTCCTCTTTAAAAAGCTCTCTGCTTTTCATGTCATAGGCTTGATAGTAGCTTTTTGCTTTAACTCGCACAGGTAAAGTAAAAGATTATTGTAAAGCCGTCTTTCAAAAGCTTTCAAGATGACCAAAAATGGGAATCAGGTTTCCCGTTGGACGCAAATAGTGTAATCGCACCGCAGCTTCCAGTTTCATTATAACTCGCTAAAATTGGCGATTTTTCAAAAAAAAAAAAAAAATTAGCCGACTTTAGGACCTTATATTTCGATAACGGGGGCGGGAGGGCAAAAATACGTGCGTCCAGAAACATGTTTTACCTTGCTCTTTCGATTGGTACTGATTAAAAAGAAAAATCATTATTCCATAATCGAGTACTTTCATAGTTAGATCAGGTTGTAGCTCAGGGAACTAGGAAGGATGTGATTTTGGATTTGGTTTTCTGTGACGTTGAAGGTTCTGTTCAGGGGTTATGTGTAGGGGAACATATTGGGGATAGTGACCATAATAGTATTAGGTTTGGGATAAAATTTGATGAGCAAAAATATGAAAATTTTAGGTTTGTGCCCAATTTCAGAAATACCGACTTTGTTGCGCTTAGGCAGAGCTTAAAGGATGCTTTTTCAGCAGGATTAAAGAATGGTGATGTAAATCTACAATGGACAGAGTTTAAAGAAAAACTCGCAAAAACAATTGAGGATTTTGTTCCTTTCAGGAGAAAAGGTATTAACACTAAAATTTGGCCTATGTGGTTCTCCAGGGAAACCAAAGACGCTCTAAATTTTAAGCAAGCTGCTTTTCATCGGTTTAAAGAAACTGGTCACTGAGCAGATAGGCTCAAGTATAGTGAAGCAAGGCGTAACTTTACATATTTGGTACGAATTCAGAAAAGAGAATTAGAGCAAAAGGCTAGCGGATAACATTGACAGGAATCCTAAGAATTTTTTTGCTTATGTTAATTCTGGAAAAGTTCGAAGTAGTCAAATTGGGCCATTGGTCGATGGGCAAGGTAACTTAATTCAGAACGATAGAGATATTGCTAACGTGTTAAATAACTTTTTTTCCTGTGTTTTTAACGATAACTGCGTATCTCAACGGTTGACACCATGGTGACACAAGCTACTCTACAGCTTCTGGATTTGTTTTCTCCAGGGACGACGTTTTATATCAGTTGAAAAAAATCAAATCAACTAAAGCTCCGGGACCAGATAATATTTATCCAAAAATTCTAGTTGAATGTGCAGAGGAATTGGTTGACGTTATTGTAAATATTTTCAATGCTTCGTTTAGCTCAGGGATAGTGCCAGTAGACTGGAAGCTGGCTAACATTACGTCGCTCTTCAAGAAAGGGTCTAAGGGTAATGCAGGAAACTATAGGCCTGTGAGTTTGACTTCAGTGGTTTATAAAATTTTTGAAACTTTGATCAAAGTCGAAATTATGAACTTCTTAGAGACTAATAATTTGTTGACTAGTATGCAGTACGGTTTCAGGAAAGATAAATCCTGTGCTACTAATTTGTTACATTTCTATGATAAGGTTACTAAGGCTTTGGATGACAAAAGTGTGTGGATATTGTCTTCATTGATTTTCAAAAGGTTTTCGATAAGATGCCGCATGTTGCTCTTCTCAGCAAATCAGCTGATATAGGAGTGGAAGAAAATTTTTTAACTTGGGTTGGAAATTGGTTGACTGGAAGGAAACAAAGAGTAGTTGTAAGGGGAAATTTTTCTAATTGGAGTGAGGTTCTGAGTGGGATTCGTCAGGGATCACTTTTAGGGCCCCTTTTGTTTATCATTTTTATGAATGATATTCACGAGAATATTTCGGGAAACATGAATTGTTTTGCTGATGACGTCAAACTTATGGGGATTGTAGATAACGAGGAACAAGTAAATCAGCTGCAAGAGGATTTGGATCACATTACTAAGTGGGCAGATAAGTGGGGTATGCCAGTAAATGCTGGGAAATGTCAAGTTCTACACTAAGGTCACGGAAACAAAGGTACAAGCTATTATCTACAGGGCGCATCTGTAAGTCGGGCAGAAAGTGTTGTCGATATGGGAGTTTTAATTAATCAGGATTTCAAATTTAGTCAGCAGTGCAGTGTCGCAAGTAACAAAGCTAACAGGATGCTGGGGTTTATCCATAAATCTATTTCAAACAAATCTAAAAAGGTTCTTCTTCCCCTGTACAGAACCCTGTACAGAAGTTTGGTGAGACCTCATTTGGAGTATCCTATTCAGTGTTGGTCTCCATATCTTAAGAAAGATATCAATTTACTGGAAAGGGTTCAAAGGCGGGCTTCAAGGATAGTAAATGGGCTTACAGATTTAGATTATGGGTCCAGGCCTAGAATGCTTAAGATGTACATGTACAGTCTTGAGCAAAGGAGAGTCAGAGGGGACATGATTCAATTGTTTAAATTTATCAAAATGAATGATGTTGATGGGCTAAATTTTGGTTTAGAAAGCAGGACAAGGGGACACTGTTTTAAGCTATTTAAGTCTCATGCTAACCTAGGGGTGAGGAAACATTACTATTTCAGTAGGGTTGTGAGTACCTGGAACAGCTTACCGGAGGAAGTTGTTATGAGTAAGGGAGTTGATAGCTTTAAGAGGGCCTTGGATCTTTATTGGAGATTGTAATTTGATTAGAACCAGCCTAGTTGGGCCCAGAGCCTGTAGCTGGTCGTCATCTTTTGTATTTGTGTTACAGAAAATTTCCTATTCCAATCATGAAATATGATTGAAATATTTATGGGATCAGTGTTATATTTGATGATTTTATAATAACAAAAATTGTAGACCAGTTAGCCGTAGAAATACGTTGCCCAGGGTGCACCACGAGGAGGTAGGTCTACTACTCACCCCAGGACAACCTTAAATAGAGATCATCTGCGTCGATGCGGAGCACTGCTTGGTTCTGCCGACTCCGAGACTACTCTGTATTAGAGAGCTACAGAACGTCTGAGGCAATGACTTCGGTCAAATGTTACTTTTGTTACTTGTTCAGTTACTCTACAATCTCAAGAGAAAGATAAGATGGGGATATTATTGCCTGCGTTTAATATGAAAAAGCTGAATTTTGTAAAAAAATCGAAATGTTTAAGGGATCTGTTGTTGGTGGAGTTACGTCCCCAAACCGAATTATTACCATTAAAATCACTACCGATTAAAATGTTTTTATTTGGAATTCTGGTGAGAAAATTTTCGAGAAAGAGAAGGCAGGAGTCAATATCATCGGAAGGAGCAAAGTAACAGCAGATGAAGATTAAGAAGAGGTAAAAATTACCATTATTATTTTATTTTTTAAATATTAGTTTTAATTTTAAAACAGAAAGAAAAAAACAATAAAAATAAAACATAAAATAAAATATAAAAAAAGAAAAAATAAAGTACAAATTTAGATAACTATGTAAGAGAAGGAAAGAAGAGAATTCTATTACTATTTAGAAAATTTATGAGAAAAATTATTTGTTTATGTGTATCTTTGTCAACAATCATCATTTTTTTTCCAATTGTTACGTAATTGGGGAGAGGTGTAAGGAAAGTGATGAGGTTGGGTTAAGTAACATTCAAGAAAGAGGTGTTTAAGGTTTCCTTCATCGCCACAGATGCAATTTGGAGAGGGAAGTAAGTCATGTTCAAAAAATAGGTAAAAAATAGTCCGTGATTAGTAAGTGCTTGATTTAAAGATGTGTCAAAACATCTGTCGAAAGAAACGCGGGAAAGAAGTTCATAGGTCCCTCTTCCCTTAGTGGAAGAGTCCCAACAAATTTGCCAATTATCGATTATGTAATTTTTTATTATTTTTTTAAAATAAGAAAGAGGCCGTGGAATGAAACTATTTTGTTGATAGGAGATTGCAGATTTAGCAAGGAGGTTAGCAGTATCGTTTCCAGTATTATTAGAATGGCCTTTAACGTATGGAAGGGTTGAATTATGAGAAATTTTAAGAAGAAGGGATTGTGAATAAAATTTGTTTGAGAAGTCTTTTGTTTGTAACTAAATAAGGCATAGATTGATGAAAGACTCTCCGTAATAACATGGAATTTGTAAAAAGGGGGAAAGTTGTTTTGATGAGTAAGAATTCAATCAGCAATAATGTATATTGCATGAAGTTCAGCTTGAAAAATAGAGTGGAAAGGGGAAAGGGTTTTTGTGTCTGAAAAAATAATGTCATTTAGCTAAAAAACAACCATGGAACATGCTGTGCCTACATTATTTTTTGATCCATCCGTGTATATGAAAATTTTGTTTAAAATATTATTAAAAGAAATTGTATAGGGAAAGATAAAGGCTTTGAAATCGCAATTTGTGTCGGACAGTTCATAGTTACGGGAGTCAAAATCAGAAGGGAAAATAGTTTCTGACAAAATTTTGATTGGAGAATTTATTTTTAAGCAATTAAATGTTAAAGTTTGGGTTTCAAGATGTAGAAAACACGAGGGAATTCCAGCCAGAATTTGTAAAGTGTCAGTTGCGGTAGTGTTAAAACATTTAGTGATTTGTAGAAGAAAGGGTCTTTGAATAGTTTGTAATCTTTTATAGGAAGATAAAGGGATGCGTGGAAACCAAATACCAGCTGCATAGTCAATCATTTAAAATATGACGCTATTATAAATAAATTTTAAAAGATCAGATTTAATCCTGCCTTTACTTGTAGAAATTCTGGAGAAACTTTGGAGAATAATATGAGCTTTAGTTTTAATATGGGAAAGATGAGCACAAAAACTAAGATTTATATCAAAAACAACTCCGAGGTATTTGCAAGTTTTATTAGTGTCAAATTTAATGGAAATGTCATTGAAGTAAATTAGTGGGTTAGTTTTAAGGTTTTTTGCTTGATTTTTTAAAATGTGACCTTGATGGGTTTGTTTTCCAAAACATAGTGCGACAGTTTTTTGTATACTAAAAACAAGACAGTTAACTTTGACCCAGTTTGAAATAATTTTTAGTGAACTATTTGCTGCAGTTTCCATTTCTTTCCTTGTGGATCCTGGGACAAGTAAAACAATATCATCAGCGAAAGCTTGAATATGAATATTATCTGGAAAATTTATTTTAAGAAGGGAGTTTATCAAAATGTTCCAAAGTATTGGACTTAGACAAGAACCTTGAGAGCAGTCTTTATTCAATGTTAAAATTTTAGAAAAGTTTTGATTAGTGACAACAATCATCATTTTTTTTCCAATTGTTACGTAATTGGGAGAGGTGTAAGGAAAGTGATGAGGTTGGGTTAAGTAACATTCAAGAAAGAGGTGTATAAGGCTTCCTTCATCTCCACAGATGCAATTTGGAGAGGGAAGTAGGTCATGTTCAAAAAAATAGGTAAAAAAATAGTCCGTGATTAGTAAGTGCTTGATTTAAAGATGTGTCAAAACATCTGTCGAAAGAAACTCGGGAAAGAAGTTCATAGGTCCCTCTTCCCTTAGTGGAAGAGTCCCAACAAATTTGCCAATTATCGATTATGTAATTTTTTATTATTTTTTTAAAATAAGAAAGAGGCCGTAGAATGAAACTATTTTGTTGATAGGAGATTGCAGATTTAGCAAGGAGGTCAGCAGTATCGTTTCCAGTATTATTAGAATGGCCTTTAATGTATGAAAGGGTTGAATTATGAGAAATTTTAAGAAGGGATTGTATTAATTTTGTTTGAGAAGTCTTTTGTTTGTAACTTAATAAGGCATAGATTGGTGAAAGACTCTCCGTAATAACATGGAATTTGTAAAAAGGGGGAAAGTTGTTTTGATGAGTAAAGGCCTTATCACACGATCCAACTTTTCCCCCGATTCCCTCCAATTCCGAGCGAGACCAATTTGCCTCAACTACTTGGGCCAACACTGACGTCATCATTCCTATTGTCCGACGCTCGTCCAATTTAGTCCAAGATTTTACGAGCGGAGCGATAAAATTGAGCCGAATTGCTCTTCCGACCAATAGGAAAGCTCTGTAGAACTTCGTCACAGATCGGCGCCATTAGGAGTGGCCAGCTTAACGGGATAAGTTTCTTTTTCTAGCAGACGATATTGCACGGCAACCCTGCACAGCAACGATGACGTAGTAGGAAAACAAGTTTGGAGTTGGTCGAAATTGAGGATTGCTCCAAGTTGGAGTAGCTTCACGTTGGATCGTGTGATAAGGGCTTAAGAATTCAATCAGCAGTGATGTATATTGCATGAAGTTCAGCTTGAAAAATAGAGTGGAAAGGGGAGAGGGTTTTTGTGTCAGAATAAATTAGGTCATTTAAATGAAAAACTACCATAGAGCATGCAGTGCCTTCATCGCTTTTCGATCCATCAGTGTAAATGAATATTTTGTTTAAAATAGTATTAAAAGAAATTGAATAGGGACAGATAAAGGCTTTGAAATCGCAGTTTGTGTCGGATAGGGTATAGTTTCTAGAGTCAAAATCAGTATGGAAAAAAGTTTCAGACAAAATTTCAATTGGGGAGTTTAATTTTAAGCAATTAAATTTTAATGATTGGGCTTTGAGATGAAGAAAAAGTGGAGGAATTCCAGCCAGAATTTGTAAAGTGTCAGTTGCGGTAGTGTTAAAACATTTAGTGATTTGTAGAAGAAAGGGTCTTTTATAGGAAGATAAAGGGATGTGTGGAAACCAAATACCAGCTGCATAGTCTATTGTTTTAACGATAATATTATTATAAATAAATTTTAAAAGGTCAGAGTTAATCCTGCCTTTATTTTTAGATATTCTTGAGAAACTTTGGAGAAGGATATATGCTTTAGTTTTAATATGGGAAAGATGAACACAAAAATTTAGATTTCTATCAAAAATAACTCCAAGATATTTACAAGTTTTACTTGTGTCAAATTTGATAGAAAGGTCATTAAAATAAAAAAGTGGATTTTTTTTAAGGTTCTTTGCTTGATTTTTCAATATATGGCCTTGATGTGTTTATTTTCCAAAGATGAGAGCATAAGTTTAATGTGTACTAAATGCGAGGGAATTATCGTGAGCCCAATTTGAAACGATTTTTAGTGATCTGTTAGCAGCTGCTTCTAGTTCTTTTCTTGTTGAACCAGGGACAAGTAAAACTATATCATCTGCAAAAGCTTGAATATGAATAAAGTCAGGAAAATTTATGTTTAGGAGGGAGTTTATTATTATGTTCCAGTGTGGTGTTAAGTACCTTTTTATAATATTGCATTCACACTACCGCTTCTGTTTATCATATGATAATTTGATTCTGCTGAATCTCTTTTTCGTTTCCACTTACTGCATAAGTTATTCCATTGTTCATCTTCCTATACTAAAAATGTAGGTACTTAATTTTTGCATATTCTTGCACTTATTCATTTTTTAATATTTATATGAGTCTTTCATTAATAACTTCTCAGTTTTTACTGTATAAGCTGTATTATTCTCTATTTTAATTTTTGTTACAAACATAGTCATGCGACCACTCAAAGTTCGTCTTTTTTAGTGAACAACAATAATCTATAATTTTTATCTTTCTTTTTTGCTTATTATGTACGCTACACGCTACATTTTTCTCTTTAAAATTTTTCAACTTGCTTAGTTTTAATAGGAATGTGGTCATGTGACCTATCAAAGTTCATCATTTTCTAAGCACGTTTGTTTTTCATTACTTTCGGCAATCATTTCAGCTTATTGTTCTCGCTGTACGTAAAATTTTGCTTTTTCTCCTATATTTTTAGTTTTTCTTCATATTTGAGTCATGTAAACGGTATCTCTTTTTACTTCTGGTATTTGTTAAATGATGTCTTCAAGCTCCACCCCATCTTCCAGCACTTGGCCCATTCCGAAAAGATTAACACCTTTAGGGAAAGTACATCCAAACCATAAAAAACAATCACCAACTTCTAAAACAAGTCCTATAAAGTCAACTTACTTTAAGTCAACTTCTTCAAAATCAACTCCTTCAAAGTCAACTCCTTCAAATTCAACTCCTTCTTCCATTTCAAATAGTCCTACTTTTTCTATGAAAGCAAATATTACAAATAAATCGAATATTTCAGAACAGCCAATCTCAAACCTGTTTGATATCTCTGCTGTAACTAATGATAATCCAAAATATAGTGATTCACCATCTTCCCTAATTAACTTACTCAAAGAAATAGCTCATGCTAGAGGAAAAAGGAGTAACAAATTTATCTATACTCAAGACACACGTCAAGTTGTCATCAAAATCCTTGATGTCTTAGAATACAATTACACACTATTAATTCTGTTTGACATCACTGGAGCTTTCAATTCTATCAACTACAATAGCTCTGGTTGTAGCAGGAAATTCAAGAAGGGATTTGGATATGAATGCAACCTCGGCTACGCACCTTGTAGAAACCTGGGTCCAAAAACTTCATTTAACAGTCTCCATTAAAAAATCTTCAGCAATTTGTTTTGGAAAACAACTAACAAATAGTCATATTTTACATAATCGTTCCAAAAGACAAAAGAAGAAAGAAAGGAAGGAATCCAACCATCAAATTTCTCAATGAGCCAATTCCTTTCCCATCAACAGGCATTAAATATCTGGGCGTTATGTTCGATCCAATTCTAAATTTTAACTTCCATATACAATACCTTCAAACGAAAACACATACTCTGCTGCAAAAATTCTCAAGAATTACAAATTTCAAAGGCTCTCTTTCGGCGAAACTTTTAAAATCTTTATATCAAACAGTATTCATCAAAGTTATCGAATATGCAGCTGGCATCTGGTTTCCTTCTCTCACAAAACATTCGATTAGAAAATTAGCAACAATACAAAGACCATTTCTTCTTTCAATAACTAAATGTTACAGAACAGTCTCAACGGATGCTCTTCATTTCACACTCCAGGGTCCCCCGTACCCCTACCACAACTTCGTGGTTTAACCGGGATAGGACCCTGAAGAGCGCTCTGCTGCAAGTTCTCTCTGGAATTCCACCACTTCATATTCATCTTGACACCATTTCTAAAAAATACGCAACCACTTCTATACATAAACCACTCTCTCTACACAATATCAACTTTCCAGCCAACAGTTTTGTAAAAAAAGCTCATTACTATTTTCCGTATTCTAAGGACCTCTCAGCTTTTCTACATCCTTTTGAAATTGACAATATTTCTTCCATTGGCTTCAACATTTATACAGATGATTCAAAAACAATTAACGGCACCGCTTGCGCTTTCACTGTTAACTACAATAACGACATCTTATTTTCAAAGTCTGTCACTCTTAATCCCAATAATACTGTTTTCCAGGCAGAATTAATTGCTATTTACCTAGCCACCAACTGGATCAAATCTTTTATCCGCTCTACTTCTTTTCTTGTTGAACGTTTTTATATTTTTTCAGATAGTCTTTCATCGATTTTTGCTTTACTAAACTACCACACCACAATATATCTTATCCATTTGATTCAAATAAACTTACTACAGCTCAACAATATCACAGAGACCAAAATATTCTGGGTACAGGCTCACTCCACTTCTTTTGGCAACAATCTGGCTGATCACCTGGCTAATTATGCCACACATGAACCTCCAAATTACTCTCACCCTCTTCCTACCTCATACCTGAAAAAACTTCTAACCGACGAAATAATATATAACTGGCAAAATCACTGGAATGTGTCCACAAAAGGCAGATGGACCTACAACCTATTTGATAAAGTTTCTTTACACAGACTCCGCACTTCTCATTTTAATCAATTTCTCACAAATCATGGTCTCACACATTCATACTTTTATAAACACGAAATTCTTTCTTCAAACCTCTGTATTTGCGGGGAAGAGGGCACATTCGAACATTTCCTTTTCTTTTGCAGATTTACTACTCAATTTCACCTTAAACTTTCTCCAAACTTTCGAATTCAATGGAAAAATTTTATCGTTGTTGATCATTCGGCTCGCAAAAATGTGACTGACCTAATATATTTTCTCTTCACTCAATATCATACCTTTTTTCCAACTCTATCTTAATTTACTTATTGTTTTCTCTGATTTTATTTTTCTTTTTTTAGGACTGTTTGATTCTCTTTTACTTATCTCATTACATTATTTATCAATTGTTTTAAACATTATATATGCTAAACCTACGACTCATGTAAACATTTTGATATCAATGTAAAAAAAAAAAAAAATTGTCTGTAAAACAATGTTTTCTCAATAAATTTGAGTCGGACTGGGGTCAATCTTGACAGGGCTTTTTCAGCTAGCCGGCCTGTCGCCGAGGCAAGGTTTCATAGGATAGTAGACTTCTCCCCACCCACACCAAACGGGAAGGCTTTCCCTAAGCTATAGGGGGTGCGGGAGAAGCAGTTTCTGTCCCTATCTATCTCTAATCTTTGATTTTTAACAATGGCGTACGGATTTATCATTGCTCCTTCAATTTATTTCATAAACCGTTAAATCCTTTCAAATCATTCCTGTTGTGAAACCAAAACGAAGGACTCATCGAAATCTCATGGAAGATATCAAGCAATTAAAATTCCAGCGAAGATTGCAAAAGTTATAAACTTGGAAAGTTTTCAGATTTCAACGGATTAACCCTAACAGAGAAATTGCTTTTTTTTGTATAGCTATAGATAAGTAAAACTCATAATTCCCACAATGAAGAAGAAAAACATTTTTTCCTAACTAGAAGAGCAATATTCTCGTCAAAAACAGCTGAATATTACAAGATAAAATGTACTTCAAAAGTTTCCGATAAAAAAAAAACTTATAGTAGTACTTTATAGTAGGTGTAGATTTATTTTTCTTATGTTTTGGATTTATTTGCCCTAAGGAAACCATTCTTTTTGGATTATGAAAAGGACGCCAAACGGTGCAAGATGGGGTAGAACTTGAAGGAAGCATGATGATATTAAATAAAAACCAGTAGGGGAAATAAAAATAGTAACATTAAGTGCTCAACTTGTCTTATAGTAAGCAAATAACAAGAAAAAGATTAAAAATAATGAAAATTTTACGTGCAGTGGAAATAATAAGCAAAAAGGATTGACAAGAATATAAGAAATCAATCAATATTTAAAAATGATGATCTTAGATAGGTCACATGACCCCCAAATAATGAAAATTAAAAAAAAATGAGATAGAATTAGTAACGTGTAGAGAAAAAAATAAGCAATATAGGATTGCAGTAAAAGTAGAATTAGAACAAGCTCACAAAACAAGCGCGGATACAAGGGGGGGCGATGGGTGCGATCGCTCCCCCCCCCCTTGAGCCAAAAAAAAAGAAAAGAGAAAAAGAAAAAAGAAAAAAGGCAAAAAGGGAAAAGAAAAAAAAAGAAAAAGAAACAGGCACTTAAAAAAAAAGTTATTTTCTACATTTCTAGGAATGAGTTTTCTTTTCTGTTCCTGTGGGACTGAAATTTGGCACCATTTTCAAGACAGCGCCGATAAATTAAAAGTCTCAACAGGCAGAAATGCAAATGATAAAAGGAGAAGGTTCGCATTCGAATGCATACATTCCGAGTCGCCGATTTCTTGACGCCCGTCATCATATGGAGGGACGCCGTCTATATGACGTAACGAAAATAAGCACGATTTCAATTGGTCTTTTAGTCTCCTTTTGGAGTCAGTAGCACTGAGCAACGCTCCTAGTTCGGTTATTACACTTTCTTGTTTATGCGATTTTATAACTAGAAATGGGAAAAGTAGTTCCGCAGCCGGAACAGGTGCAACCAGTTCCAGTTCCACTTGGCGGAACAGGTTCAAAACCTGCTCCGCTCCGGACCCCCCCCCCTAAAAAAAGGGGGGGGGGAACACAACCAAAAAAAAAAAAAAAGCTTTTTCACAAGTTCATATAATTACATATCAGTGCGTCTTTAAAAGATATTTTTCTTCCAAAAAAAAAAAAAAAAATCGGTCTTTTTTCCCGATGTGAGATCGAATTTAAATTTTTTTTTCTCAATTTCTGATTGATATTCGGTTGACACACATTGCATTTAATTGCGGTGTATGTATAGCAGAATTTTATTACTAGTATTTAATTTTTCTCACAGATATTAATTTATTCTGATTGCAAAGCTGCATCGCACACAGATTAATAGCAGTGGATACCAATTTTACAATAAGAAAAATTTGATATTCAAGCATACGCAGAGTGACAATTATGAATCCGCAATTGACAGACAGAATTGATAATTATGTTATTAGCGAATGCAAAAAAGAAACACTAAACATGCGGGGAAATATTGCTTTATTCAAACAAACATGTAAAACATATTAGAAAAGCATCATCCCCCACAAACACACCATGACGAATACAATATAATTTTCCATGGTATAAAATGTTTTAAAACTAGTAACTTTAGTTTCTGAACTGCATATATGGTCATATCCTTCAACTGCATCCATTAAATTGCTATAAACAGCGCCCGATTAAGATATCATGGGGCCCTAGGCCAAATACTTTTTTGGGGCCCCCTGTACTGAGGCTTTACAATTTTAGGCATTGATTACAGCAATTTTAGTCATTTGGGGGCCCCTAATTGTGGGGGGCCCTAGGCCATCGCCTAGTTGGCCTATTCAGTAATCAGGCCCTGGCTATAAAGTATGCAAACTCAAATTGTACCAAGAAACCGGAAGGGGGGGGGGCAATACCCCTGCACCGACCTCCAAAATACGGACCTAATGACCCCCCTAAATGAAATTGATCTCGAAATTTATTATCGAGTTTTACGTATTCTTTCGTACTGACCGCCGATTGCAATATTACTTCTATTACAAATAGAGATGCAAAAAACCAGTAGTTTTTGAGAGCTGGGAAAAAACCCGGGAATTTCGGGGAATAAACCTGGAATTTTAGGGAACATTGGGAATTTTGACTGTAAACAAACATAGTAATTTTCTACATAGTTGTTATGCCTAATGTATAAGTAAAATATAAAGACTTCGTCATTATTTGAGTTAAAAATGCAACAACTTTCAAAACAGTACTGTTATTAAGTGTCACTACCTTTGGAGCTGTTAAAAAAAGAGAGAAAAAAAATATGCTGAAAAAAACATTGAAAAAACTTTTGTGTTAGTTATCTAAAAAAAAAGTTATGTTAGTTTCATTAAATACTAAACATTTTATTTAAAAATAAAAAAAAAACCATCAATTAACACGCGTAGAAGCAATCTCAATTTGAAATTATACCCCGTGACAAAACAAACTCAAGATAGGATGGTCTCTTTCACTTATTATTTTGAAATAATTTTCTGATAAGCAATTCCATATACTGCAAAACATAACTATAGGAAATATCTTTTGAATGTATCTAATTAGGGTAATAATTAAAAATTTTAAAAGCAGAATTTTTTAACACTTCGAAAATTCCCAAAACTACCGGGAATTTTCAAAATTCCCTTCCCAAAAAACCCGGTTTTTTCCCGGGAATAAACTGGGTTTTTTCCACTCTTTGCATCTCTAATTACAAACCAAAGTGATTTTATTCAATGTTGTACATTAATGTGGTTTTTTTTCCCCAAAAAATAATTTAAAAGAAATTATTTTTGTTGTGGAGAAATGAATAAAAAAAATAATGGTATAGGGTCATTCCACGTCAAGTGATCCAAAATCTGAGAAAAATTTTACCTTACATTTTTGTATTTCTTTCACATTTGGCTCATCAATTGTACCCCTTGAGGTAATCAAAAGTCTCAATTTTTGGATTTTTATCTCTATTATTTTTTCATTTATGAGACTTTGAACTTTGGAAAAACCCTCGTTTTTCCATGGATAAGGGTACATAAAAGGGACCATAACTCGGCACCAAATATAGATAGAACGATTTGGTAAATGGCATTTTAAAGTACGTTAGTTGCCGCTTAATCTGATATGCAACATGACTAATTTGATAAAAATGTTCTTTTTCAAAAAATGAAATTTAAATTTCAAATTTAAATTTCTCAAAAACATATAATTAATTTTTTTGAAAAAATTCTCAAAAATTCTTGTGTATTTCATCTATGTTTGTACAAATTTTTAGATTGGGATCTCAATGGGATCATATTTTTTTGAATTTTTGAATAAAACTGTATAGGAAAAAAATGATATTTTTTAGATTCTATTTATTTAAATACTAAGTTCTCTTGCTCGTGATGGTCTAAAAAGTAGTAAACAAACATGAATATGTTTAAAATGAGCTGGCATGAGCTTATAGATTTGTCAGGTTCACCCCCCTACCCCTTTCTTCCCCGCACAACCACTCTTTTTTAATTCAAAACTGTTCAAAATGTTTTAAAAAAAACAAAAACTCTTTGATACAAAATGAATAGTAAACTTATTTAAAGTGGGGAAATGGGTTTCCTTATAACTAGACGAAGTATCCCCCTCCCCACCCAAATATACCATTCACACTATACTAATATGACGTCTAACCTGGGGATTGAGTTGCGGATTATTTTCAAACCTAGGTATATACAGGGTGTCCACCCCAATCGTGGACCAATAGCTAATTTCTAAACCGTTAGAGATAAGCATATAGTTTATTTGGGAAAACATCTCCAAATTATGAAAGGAATTTCGTGTCTATTCAATGTTTTTCAAAAAATCAAATTTTGAAAGAGTTACGAAATTTAAATTTTTATACAGCCCCCCAATCCTATCAATCATGTTTAGTAAAACATTCTTGACACTGTAACGTTTAAAACTAAAAAAAAATCACTCTTCTACGACAAAAATTGACCGAGTTATGACGTTTTGAAAAATCAAGATTTTGAAGGATTTCGCATACGGTCCCTTAAGCGATCTCTCGATAACGTCATGAAACAATGCAAAATCTTGATTTTTCAAAACGTCATAACTCGGTCAATTTTTGTCGTAGAAGAGTGATTTTTTTTTTTAGTTTTAAACGTTACAGTGTCAAGAATGTTTTACTAAATATGATTGATAGGACTGGGGGGCTGTATAAAAATTTAAATTTCGTAACTCTTTCAAAATTTGATTTTTTGAAAAACATTGAATAGACACAAAATTCCTTTCATAATTTGGAGATTTTTTCCCAAATAAACTATATGCTTATCTCTAACGGTTTAGAAATTAGCTATTGGTCCACGATTGGAGTGGACACCCTGTATATTGTTTTTCAGACGAAGTGTTTCTTTTCGATCCGAACTTCAAAGTGTACTTCCATTCAATATCTGAAATTTAACTTTATGATTCATTTCATCTTCTACCCCAGCACCAATCTTCAATTTAGAAGGGAGGAAATAAATGGGTCTCCCCAATATCATAGCAAACAGCAAAATAGCACTGTTTCGCCTTGTTCTCATCGTTTTTTCTATTCTTTTCGCACAAAACTGAAAATAAATCAAAATATCAGACCATATGTCTGTGTCCCCATAACTATCTTCCCACATTATCTAGTGTGCAGCTTTTATTTAATTGTTTGTGTTCTTTTTCATTTTGTTGTAAAGGAAAGTAATGCAGCAAGATATATCTATATATGTACATATTAAACAAACACTGCTTTTTTGAGCACAACCTCACATGTTGTTTAACTTCTTTATAGATTGCTCCCCCCCCCCCCTTACCCTACCTTTCCACTCCAAACTTTTATTTTTTTTATCATCCCGTCTAGCCCCATTTCAAAACCTTAGTCTCTACTGATGTCTGGTAGTGTTTCAGTTTGTTCTGTTTGTTACTCTTTCCTATTAGCTCATGAGCTTTGTCCAATAAAAGAAAAGAAAGGCAGTGATGGGGACTGACATATAACGTGACTTTAATTTCTTTTCAGTTTTGTGTAAAAATAATGGGAAAACATTATGAGAACAAGGGGAAACAGTGGCTATTTTGCTGTTTGCTATGATCTTGGGGCGACCTACTTACAGTGTTGGGCAAGAACTAAAAAAATCAACTAAATTTTCAATCGATTGATCAGTTGACTAAAGTAATCTGACCCGCATTTAGTTCAGATTACTTAAAATTTGAACTATTTAATTTTCAGATGATTAACGTTAGTTCAAACTAACTTGGTTAGTTTCTGAAAAAGATTAATTTAGTGCAGATTGATTTAATCAAGACTAATTTAGTTAGATTAATTTTAGTCAAACTAAAAGTAATCGTACTAAATTCAATTTGATTAAAACTAATAAAATTGATTTAAATCTGAGTAATTTATTTGCTATTAAATTCGAGATGGAAGTTTATACTAGTAAATAGGAGTACGTACGAGTTAAACGAGTTTTCTCGTGTGTTGATGATAATTTGTATTTCTGCGCTTGTACACATGCATTTGCATACATATACAAGTAAATTCAGGTATATACGAGTATATACGTGTAAACAGGAGTATGTACGAATAAAAAGAATATACTCGTGTGGTGGATTCTATTTGTATTTCTGCGATTGTATACATACATTTACATGCAGGCCCGTCATTTAGGGGGCAGGTGGGGGTCAATTGCCCCCCCCCCCCGGCTTTTAGAAATCAATGTATTTACATATAAGTGGGCGTGGTTTTTGATGTTTTCCGGTGAAATTGCATTGTGTTTGGACCCTTTGCCCCCCCTGGAAAACTTGAAATGGCGTCCCTGGGTTGCAAGAAAATTCCTTTTGGTATGTATGTATGTATGTATCAGGGACGTGCCGTCTGGGTAGGCAAGGTAGGCAGTGCCTACCCTCGAAGAAAACAGACCAACCTCACCACTTCATTCAATGACATTTAATGCGTTGTTTGGAAAAAAATATTTCGGTTATACACAGCAATAATAGAAAAAAAGAAAAAAAAAAGGAATTTTTTTCATTTTGGTACACTTGAAAAGCAGCGATCGACGCTGCTTTTCGACTTCCGTATCTAAGCAATGCTTAGCATGCAAAACACCGCCGTGTCGCACTTTTCCCCCTCTTCGTGTTAGCCAAAGCGACCTTGGAGGCAGAATGAAATCTGCCTCCCTGGCGATGGCGTAGCCGACGAAGATCAACTCTTTTTCTGCCCGTCTCTTCGATTCTCCGCTGCAATTTGGACGTTATATGCAGGGCGGTGAGCGTTAGCAAAATTCTCAATGGTTTTGGCATCATGATTCATTTTTGATATGGTTGTTTGTTTTCTATGAAATGTTTCCGTAGTTTTCAAATGTTTCGTTTTTTCATTTGTCATATTGTTTCCCATGTTTAAGTTGAAACCTCAGGATAGTTGTTCTGTTTAAACTTTTTGAAAAAGAAAAAAGACTTACGAAGTAAAGCGACAAAATATTGCAAAATTTATATCATTATTGTATGGAAGTCAATTTTAAAAATTAGCTTTTAGTTGATAAGGATGCATTCAGCAGTCTAGAAAAAAAGTACCGAAACTTTTTGACATTATAAGATGGATTGCAGATTTGTAGATATTTATGGGAACAATTTTTTCTTGACAAATGTATAAAAAATGTACTTGATTTTATTTTTGAAAAGTGAAATGAGCCAACTGTTTCCAGAAACTGATGTTGTTGCAGTTAATTTTGATTATACCAGCCACATTTTTTTTTAGAATGAATATTTTTGGCCATAAAAAGAACTAAGAGCAACAAAAGGAACATAATGACAAATTAACAACCTTTCTTTCTTGTTTTGATATCCACAGTAAAAGAAAGTGAACAAAATGAACAGGGGTGATTGTGTTCCGGTATTTTACCGGATTTCCGGTATTTTCATGATAGATTCCGGTATTTTCATATTCGAAAATACCGGAAGTAAAATATTTTTAATTATGCTTTTATCTTCCCACCTCCGGATTTTTTTTTTTTTTCGAATTTTCGATGATTATGCAGATAATTATTAATAATATTCATCAAATAGAAATGTTCAGATGTAAATTCTAATTGTTTTTTTACCTTACTAAATTACCTTATTTGCATCCGATATGAGAATCGAATTTTTCTCACTTTTGATGCTTATTCCCCTTAGTTAGGAGACAAATAAATAAAATGCAACAAAATGTAACAAATGCAACTTTCATTACTTTATAAATGCTTTCGCATAACAAATAGCACTTGTTAGACTTTTGCTTTTTCCTTAAAATATTTTTTTGAAGATAATTGCTCATCACCAGCTCAAATGTAACTGTATTACTCATTTACAATTTAATTAAATGCATGTACAATATTTTGAATAAAAACTATTTGAATATATGAAATGTGTTAGTTTATGAAAGGAAATAAATTATTACTAGGTGTGCTTAGTAATAGGGTCCTTGGTTTTAAAAAAACACTCCCCCCGCCCACCTTTTTTCTTTAAAACTTTCAGGTATTTTTTTATGAACTCACAATCACCCCTGAAAATGAAACAAGACCCAACTTTCAATTTTTATAAAAGTCACAGATATTTTCACCACAATGAAAAAAAGAAGAATGGATTTTTGAAAAGAATCAGATGAAAATATTTTTATATATGTTTATACTAGGAAATACGTAAATATCATTCATATTCATACTGTTTTATTACGGTTAACAGCATATGCTTTTTTTCAAAATATGTATTATTATTCCACAAATTATCTCATCTGCCTACCCTGGGTGTTTGTTCACGGCACGTGCCTGGTATGTATGTATGTATGTATATAAGTGTGTGCATGTATGTATGTAAGTGTGTGCACGTATAATTGTATGTATGTGTGCATGTATGAATGTATGTATGTGTGCATGTATGAATGTATGTATGTGTGCATGTATGTATGCATATTTGTTTGTATGCATGTATGTATGCATGTATGCATGTATGTATGTATGTATGTCAGTATGTATGTGTGTATGTAAGTGCGTGTATGTATGTGTATATATGAATATATATACATGCAGGTAGGTATGTGTGTCTGTGTGTGTATGAATGTATATGTATATATGTGTATGTATGAAAGTATATGCATGTATGTATGTATGTATGTATGTAAGTGTATGCATGTATGAATGTATGTATGTGTGCATGTATGAATGTATGTATGTGTGCATGTATGTATGCATATTTGTTTGTATGCATGTATGTATGTATGTATGTCAGTATGTATGTGTGTATGTAAGTGTGTGTATGTATGTGTATATATGAATGTATATGCATGTATGTATGTATGTGTGTATGTAAGTGTGTGTATGTATGTGTATATATGAATGTATATGCATGTATGTATGTATGTGTGTCTGTGTGTGTATGTATGAATATATATGTATGTTTGTCTGTATGTGTGTGTATGAATGTATATGTATATATGTGTATGTATGAATGTATATGCATGTATGTATGTCTCTGTGCGTGTATGTATGTATGTATGTATGAATGAATGTATATATATGTATGTGTGTATGTATGTGAATGTATGAATGTACATGCATGTATGTATGTATGTGTATGTATTAATGTATATGCATGTATGTATGTGCGTATATGTGTGTATGATGTGCGTGTATGTATGTGTGTATGTATGTATGCATGCATTTATGCATGCATGTATGCCTGTATGCGTGCGTGCATGCGTGAATGTATGTATGTATGTATGTGCGTGTATGTATGTGCGTATGTATGTATGTATGCATGCATTTATGCATGCATGTATGCCTGTATGCGTGCTGTATGCATGCATGCCTGTATGGTTCTGCTATACCTGGAATAATTGTTGAAACACTTAAGTTGAAAATGTCCTCTTCCATTCTTCTACGAGAATTTCTTTTATTTTCCGGATATCACGAGCTGCTCTTCAGCTTTATGAAAGCGTGATAAGTTTTTCAAAAATGTAGTTCATCTTTTATTTTACTCCTATTATGAATGCAGCTAATAAACTATAATTTTTAGCGATGCAAAACACTTGCACTACATATGCTCTGAAACTGATCAAACTGATCTATGTCAAAAGAATAAAAAAAAAAAAAAAAAAAACTATTCTAAATTTATCGTCTGCAACATATCTTTTACTACAATATCTTGAGTGAGATAATTTAATTTTTAATTTATCGTTTGTTGGTTGAAGTTTGCTGATATTTATTGTTTTATTATTATTATGAAAAATAACGTACAAAATTTCAGTAATAAATACTTAAAAGTTTTAGAATCAATTGAATTTTTTTAAAGTGCTCCAAATATATTGTTGCTATGTGATAATTTAGTATTGAAATGTAATAAGTTCGTCGTTAATTGTCGGGAAAACGAAAAGCATATCATTTGTTGATCATGGTTTCCTTCTTTTCACCGTATTTTGTTTTAACATCAGACGTTTGCTTTTTTTTTTGTCTCTGATTTATTTCCAACTGTTCTACAATGAGAACGACATGTTTTTTGTTTTATTCGATATGTATATTGCTTTAATTTAAAGTACAATCTGTTGATCTATTTTAAACGAGAGTTGCTGCGACTCTGAATCGCAAGAGCTTGAACAATACTTTAAAAGTTTATTTTTCATATATTTGTTTTGCTCGTGCAATAAAAAATGTTTGTTCTTCTGATAATATTTTCATTTGAAAAATAAGTTGCTTGTGATTAGAATTTTACGAACAGTTAAAACGTAAACTAATATTTTCAGTAATATTTTTATAATATAAAATTGATCTTATGCATTTAACTAGTACTTCAAAGTTTTATTAAAGATGAAGTGATTAAAAAAATGTATGTACATACATATGTACGTACCTACATACATACATACGTACAAACATACATACAAACAAACATACATTTTACATACACACATACATACACACATATATACACACATACAAACATACATACAAACACATACATCATACACACATACATACATCATACATACATACATAACATACATCACACATACATACATACATAACATACATACACACATACATAACATACATCATACATACATCATACATACATAACATACATACATATACATACATACACATGCACCATACATACATAAATACATACATACATGCATCATACATAGACACATACATCATACATAACATACATCATACATACATAGCATACATACATATACATACATACATAAATACATACATACATGCATCATACATAGACACATACATCATACATATCATACATACATACATCATACATACATCATACATAACATACATACATACATACATACATACATACATACATACATACATACATATGTACATACATCATACATACATATATAACATACATCATACATACATATATAACATACATCATACATACATACATCATACATACATCATACATAACATACATACCTACATACATACATACATACATCATACATACATAACATGCATACATACATACATACATACATACATACGTACATACATACATCATACATACACACATACATACATACCTGTATAACATGCATACATACATACATACATCATACATACATACATACGTACATACATCATACATACACACATACATACATACATACATGTATAACATGCATACATAACATGCATACATAAATATATACATACATAAATATATACATACATAAATATATACATACATAACATACAAACATAAATATATACATACATACATAACATACATACATAAATGTATACATACACACACACACATACATAAATATATACACACACATACATAAATATTCACACACGCACACATACATACACACATACAAACATCATACATACATACACATACATACATATATACAAACATACATACATACATATATACAAACATACATACATATATACATACATACATACATACATACATTTTTACATACACATGCGTACATACATACATACATACATACGTACATACATACATCATACATACACACATACATACCTGTATAACATGCATACCTACATAACATGCATACATACATAAATATATACATACATAACATACAAATATAAATATATACATACATACATAACATACATACATAAATGTATACATACACACACACATACATAAATATATACACATACATACATACATACACATACATACATACATATATACAAACATACATATATACAAACATACATACATATATACATACATACATACATACATACATTTTTACATACGCATGCGTACATACATACAAACATACAATATATATATATATATATTTTTTTTTTAATGTATATATATATACATTAATGCACCTATACAAAAATATAAAAACGTACATACATAACATAAATCATACATACATATATATTCATACATATATATACAAAAATACATACATACAGGTATACATACATATATATAGTTTTTACTTGTATTTACTCGAAGATGAAAGTAAATGTGTGTATGCAAGCGCAAAAATACGAATATACCCCAACACTCGGGTATACTCGTGTTAACTCTTATATACATATGTTTACACGTATATATCAATATTTATTCGTATATACGTAAATGTATGTATACAAGCGCAGAATTACAAATATTCCCCTTACATACGAGTATATTCGGGTTCACACGTATATACTCGTTCTTTCCGAATTTACTCGTATATGCATGTAAACGCATGTATACAAGTGCAGAGATACAAATATACCGCACCACACGAGTACACTCGTGTTAACTCGTATATACTCCCGTTTACACGTACATATTCCTAACGAACAACACGTAAATGTTTAAATATAAGCGCAGGAATACAAATCTGCCCCTACACACGAGTATACTCGGGTTCGCACTTATGTACTTGTGTGTACTCGTATGTACCCGAATTTACTCGTATATCCATGTTAATGTATGTATACAAGCGCAGAAATACAAACGTTCTTGTAAAAGTACATATATCTTAGTATTAGTTTAAAGTCAGTCTAGATTTATATCAATATGATTTTTAATTTTAAGCTGATTACATTAGTTTTTATTAAATCAATCTGATTACTTTAGTCTCGACTAAATCAATCTGATTACATTAGTTTGAACTAAAATAATTCGCACTAAATTAATCATTTTCACAAACTAACTAAGTTAGCTTGAACTAACGTTAATCGTCGTCTGCGAATTGAATGTAATCAAATTAAATTAATCAGAATTAAATATTGCAAAGATTACTTTAGTTTTTTGAGAATTTAGTTGATTAATGCCCAACACTGCCTACTTATTCCCTCCCTTCAAAATTGAAGATTGGTGCTGGGGGAGGGGATGAAATGAACCATAAGTTTAAATTCAGATTTTGAATGGAAGTACACTTTGTGAAGTTCGGATTGAAAACGAAACACTTCGTCTGAAAAACAATATATACCTAGGGGGAAAATAATCCTCAAATCAATCCCCAGGTGAGACGTCATATTAGTATAGCGTTAATGGTATATTTGGGTGGGGGAAGGGTTGTACTTTGCCTTGTTATAAGGAAGCCCATTTATCAACTCTAAACAAGTTTACTGTTCATTTTGTATCAAAGAAGCTTTTTTTTAGCATTTTAAACAGTTTGGGGGGAAAATGGTTGGGTCAGGAAGGAAGGGAGGGGGAGCTAACCAATCTACAAGTTAATGTTAGCTCACTTACCTAGAGTAAAAATAATAGTCAATTCAATCCCCAGGTTAGACGTCATAATAGTACAGCGTTAATGGTATATTTGGGTGGAGGAGGGGGATACTTCGTCTAGTTATAAGGAAACTCATTTACCAACTTTAAAAAAGTTTAGTATTCATTTTGTATCAAAGAGGTTTTTTTTTAACATTTTGAACAGTTTTGAATTAAAAAAGAGTGGTTGTGCGGTGGAGGAAGGGGGAGGGGGGTGAACCTGACAAATCTATAAGCTCATGCTAGTTCACTTTAAACATATTCATGTTTGTTCACTACTTTTTAGACCATCACAAGCAAGAGAACTTAGTATTTAAATAAATAGAATCTAAAAAATATCATTTTTTTCCTATACAGTTTTATTCAAAAATTCAAAAAAATATGATCCCATTGAGATCCCAATCTAAAAATTTGTACAAACATAGATGAAATACACAAAAATTTTTGAGAATTTTTTCAAAAAAATTAATTGTATGTTTTTCGAGAAATTTAAATTTGAAATTTAAATTTCATTTTTTGAAAAAGAAAATTTTTATCAAATTAGTCATGTTGCATATCAGATTAAGCGGCAACTAACGTACTTTAAAATGCCATTTACCAAATCGTTCTATCTATATTTGTTGCCGAGTTATGGTCCCTTTTATGTACCCTTATCCATGGAAAAACGAGGGTTTTTCCAAAGTTCAAAGTCTCATAAATGAAAAAATAATAGAGATAAAAATCCAAAAATTGAGACTTTTGATTACCTCAAGGGGTATAATTGATGAGCCAAATGTGAAAGAAATACAAAAATGTAAGGTAAAAAACGTTGGATCACTTGACATGGAATGACCCTATATGGTCATCATCATTGTCCTTTTGGGAATTGCATGCCTTTCCCCTACCCCCCTCTAATCCGCCAGTCAGGCCGTTTCTATTTTATCAAAAGATAACTAAAACCATCCCCAAATAACGGGCCTGAATAACGCGAAACAGAGCAATATCGCCATTAAAATCTAAGCACTGAACCTGTTCCGAAGAACAGGTCCGACCTACTGGAACTGTTCCACTATTAAATCCTCGCTGCTGATAGGTTAAATCGGAACTGATTACGTAAACAGGTGCAAGGAACAACTCCGAACCGCTGGATCTGCTCCACTATCAAATCCTGTCTGCTGATTGGTTGAATCGGAACTGATTACGTAAACAGGTGCAAAGAACAGCTCCGGGATCAGACACTCGGAACAGATTGCGTCATGATGAAATACTCAACGCTGATTGGTGGTAGCGGAACAGTTCGCCTCGGAACAGGTTCGAGGAACCGCTCCGGAAGTGATCAGAATTTGGTAGTTGCCCTTCTAAAAAGCTCTCGTACGATAACAGATGGCGCTGCCGCCTCTCGGAGCTATCAGTTCCGATCCACTTCCGGAACTGCCAGTTCCGACTCCGGCTGTGGAACAGGTTCAAAATCACAGCTCCGGGATCTTTTACCCATCTCTATACACGAATGCGATAATGCGTGATGTTTGTAATTCGTTCGAATTTGATTTTAACTTTCATAAAAGCAAAAGGTTAGCAGTATTAAAAAAGTAACCTCTGAAAAACGATTAGTGTTCCAATGTAATGATACTCTTAAGGTTTTAAAACAACGAAAACTGTATTTGTATTTAATTGATTCAAAGGAAAGGAAGAAATAAAAATAGTAGGTGAATGAATACTAACTAGTAAATAAATTCAGTTTTTGTTTTATTATTAATATCAGTATTTGTTTTATTATTAGTTTACCATTAGGAAGATTTTTAAGTACAACAATATTTCGTTCTTGATATCAAAAGCTAAAAAAAAAAAAACTGTTATTTATTTATTTTTTTAAATCTAGATTTCAATCTATCCTAAATGTTTCACAGTTAAACAAAAAATAAAATTAAAATATGAGTAGGAAGAAATTTGAAAGAGTAATTAATGCAATAGTATCCACTCAATAATGTGATCACTTCCAGAGAAAGTGATTTTCATAAATTAACGACTGACTATTCAGAAAAAATTTCTAAATTAAGTTTTTAAAAAAAATTTAAAAAACACATTTTGAGTTTAAAAATAGAACGAACAAACTCTTATCGAATTTTCATGTGTGTAATAGTGTCATAATATTCTCCTGTTACAATTTTGTAAATTTAATTCATGTGAATCAACTACAAGGCTCCAATATCAGTTTGTTTTTGTGTAAATATCTAGTAAGTTTTTGACTAATGTAGAAGTTGCAGTGATACTTTGATCAGTTTTCCTGGACTCAAAAACTCTCAAAATATAAGATATAATACAGATTTTTTGTTAAAAAAATCTAACAGACGAAAGTGTTGTCTGGTAATTAAAAAAAAAAACATTTCTATTTTAGAAACCTGATAACATTAAGCAATGTGATAATTTTGAC